>CAJHQP010001774.1:0-103288 GCA_905132765.1 Moricandia arvensis
TTACAAAGTATGTATATAGTTAGTTCAAAACAAATTAATCACATAGAAATACATGAATACAATAGTAATTTAGTATGTTTCACATTATATATATAATGAACGTCTGGTCGTTACAACGATTTTTCAGAGGTTCCGTAGCAAACGTGATTATGACTAATATAGAAACATAAATAAATTCGTATCATTTTAGCAAGGAAATCGACAAATACATTTAAGCAGCGGTGGATATAGCTAATTTCAAAGTCTTGAAACCATTTCTAAGTTGTTGAAGTACATTAGGTCCATTTTGAAGTTAAGCCAATTCACTGGCTTGTCGGTCCTCTTGAATAAGTCCACACAGTTTGTTTCAAAAATAGTTAAATGAATATACCTTTCATTTAGACATGTTATAGCCCTCTACGTGTAACACTGATAGGCTTCTATGACATTCTTTCCATTCATTGCTATCTCGCCGAATGAGTTGATGTATCAAGATAAGGGGATCTCACTGTCCAGCAAGATTAACTCCTCTCAATGGACGCATCAGAATGTTTGGAAGCCAATTCTCACTCCAGATCTTAGTATTACTTTCTGATTCGACAGTTTTTCATAAGCCACCAATTAGTATATCTTTTGCCTCCTTGATGCTTCAGTCTATATAAGGCTCGAGTGTTTAGAGTATCATTCCCATACAACTTAAGTGTAAAGAGAAGATTGATGATCAGGCATACGCCACACCTACTTAGCTAGTAGAACTATGTTGAATTTATGAAGATTCTAGAACCCAAATTCGACCAATTCATGGGAGTACATATAAATCACACAAAATCCAGTGGATACATATACTATTCTGTTTGGGAGCTCCACCAAAATTAGAAATAGCACTTCTCAAATTTTCAATGATACATTGAGAAAGTAAGAAACACGATATAACATATGCTGGTACGCCTAGGCCATAGAGTTGATATGAACTTTTTCTCCTTTAGGAAGAAGGTGAACTGACTATATGAATTTTTGGTTGTTTAATATATCTTGTACAAATGCAAATGCTTTCATCTTACTTCCACAAATTTGCTCGTTTAACCCCAAGTATATCCACATACCTCCTTCACTAGATATACTAATGATGTTTTATTGCTCATCAAGTATTCTTATTAACTTAACTTCTGAAGAGATTTGAGAAATTTGAGTAATTTAATTGTTGACTCGAAGTTTTCCATAAATGTTAAATATTAAATATTTTCAAAATCTATGCAATCTTTAGAATATCTAATTTGCAGAATGGTTGTTTGCAAATTGGAGGTAAGAACTCTGGGACTAGCCCTAATAATTCACATCCTTGTGATCTTTCTTTCCCCTTCCACCCCATTAAAGAGGATATGAGATAATATGTACATAAGATAAAGAGAACAGAGGATTTCTTTACCATAAATCTTTCAAATGCCTAATCTGACCTATTGCTTCTATGTTGAGTAGGAAATGTTTTGAGATCGATAATATACAATACATTAGTAGGTTGACCCATTTCTTCATTAAATCAACTTTGAGTATTTTTGTTCCATATAATCATAATCTTTACGGTTTTCCGCATAACATTAAAGAAATTGTGCAGTAGAATACTATCAGTTTTCAAGCGTCTAGTCATAAATGTTGATTGTGTCTCGAAAATGAATTTGGAAGTTCTCTCTTCAGTATTTTGTAAATAAGCTTTTAGATGATCTCATAACTTACACTACACAAACTGGTCAATTTGACGTTTAACATCACCCTCAGCCTATCTTTCTTTGGCATAAGACAAATATTTGTTTCATCATGTAATGGTTTAAATCTCTACGTTCTAGAGAAATCCTTTACTAGCTTAGTCAGATCTTGACTTATGATTCCTAAAATCAATTTTTTTATGATTTAGCATATACATTTATGGGCCACGTCCTAGTAATATCAAATATCAGAATAAATTTTTATGTTTGTATGATATTGTTTACTTTGAATTAAAGTTCTCACATATTTGTTTTTGAGCTTCTTCTCAAAAGATCTCATACCAAATGAAATTGGATAATACTTATATAGTAGAATTTTTTTATAATATTTCGGTGTGTGACTTCAATTACCTATTTTCCTAAAAAATTTCCCCTAAACCAAAGACATCATAACTTTGGTTATGATACTACTTTGTTAGTATGACACAGCGGATGTATTTTTGGGCCAATTCTACTAGAACCAGACATCGGTCATTAACCATATGCTCGATGTCATGTTAATATGTATCATATCATCCGATTTACGTTTAGAAAGATTTTCAATGTCTTCACAAATTTAGTTTTGGGCTTCTAACCAAATGACATAATACTAAATTGAGTTGAACATTATTTATATATTACACTTTTTTATCTAATATTTCGATGTGAAATTAATTTTATTTACCCATAACACTTTGATGCTAAAAATAATATATATATATATATATATATATATATATATATATATATATATATATTTATTTATTTATTTATTTATTATTATTAAAAATATTATATATATATATATGTTTCAAATATATACATATATTCAAAATACAAGGAAATTGATAATAGATTAATAGCTAAAATACAACAAATTTTATAACAAAAATCCAGTAATGTTGTGTGCAAAATAAAAATATATTATCTAAATTTGCAACTTTTAGATTAACATTTTCTAGTGGTTATTGTTATTTTTTAACAGAAACTTACTTCCATTAATACTCAAAATTTTCGACTGCAATAGAAAGAGGAAACTTTCCATCCTCTTTGATTAAAAACATAAACAACACTAAGAAATAAAGGTAAGCAAGATAGTCCTTCAGGAGAAGTTGACAACGGAAAGATAGTCACATGACGTTCAGAACCAGCTCTGACCTACAAGAAAAACTGAAGTAATCTTGATTGCATCTTCATGTCATGTACAGACTGCTCCACAAGATAATAAACTGGTGAATAGACTATAATTGATATACGGTAAAGAAACCGAGAAATCATCTCCTTTCACATAAAGAAGGTATGATGGTAAAGGAATCCATTGCTATAGGAGGATGAAAACATAACCTAACCCGATGAACCCATCAGTAAATTCTTCACAAAGGAGAAATATGATGATATACCCAAAATAGAGATGGTGAACCCACCAGAAGTTTTTAAACACTAAGTTAACTGACTAGAGCCTTAGGCTGATAGGTTTCTTCATTTAAGATGGCTCTTGGTATATTTGTAGGAAGGTTGAAAGATTTGTTAAACCTATTGGGCCCAGCCTAAACATGAAAAAGTTTAAGTCCATGTGAACTTGTCAGCTTGCTTGGAGAGACGATGGCTTGGGACTGTTTGTCGGATCTAAATACAACTATACCGGTGATGCTTTGCGGATATGTAACATGACGCCATTAATTTGCTTCCACTTAAGGGAATAACATATCATCTTGAGTTTCAAAGAAGTTAAGGAGCTGCCGAACAAAATCGGATATACTCGTGGAATGATAAGGATCTGGCGGCAGATAAGATGGAGAGCAACACACAAACAGTTATTGGGCTTAAGCCATCCCATATAAAGAAAGAAAGAGCTCATTTGAAGAACATGATGCTCCATCGATGGTTGAAGACCTTGGAAAAGGCATAGGTATGACTTGTCTCATGGCAGCCAAAGAGAGTTCAACGGCAGGAGAGACCTCCTGATTTATCGCTAGCGAAAGAACGAAACACAGAGGAAGAGACGCCAAGAGGACAAGAACGGAGAACCGTATTGAGTGTCTCCGTGGTGAACCACATCAAGGTCTTCTTCCTCCAAAGAGCATAACCAGAAAACACGAACGGTGGAGTATGAAACAATGTGGTAAAAGCATGAAAAGGTAGGAGAGCAATAGAAACGACAATGATGGGAAGCACCGGCGATAAAACGCTTCGCATGCGCCGGAAAACGCCTCACATGCGCTGGAAAATGCGGATCGAAAAGCTGTCTCGATGTTTGTGCCAAGAAGCGGCTGGGGCAAACTCTTTATCTATTTTGTTATTTATGTTAGTTTATTTTGTTAGGTTAAATAAATACAAAAAAAATACACATAAATAAAAAAAACATAAAATATTTTTAATTAATATATGATATATGTGTATATATAATATAATAATAAATTGATAATGAGATTAAAATAATTTTTAATATTAAAAATATTTAAATTGACAAATATTTTATTTTTCATGACAAATATAAAAATATTAATTTTTAATTATAAATAAATTTCATATTATTTAAAGTCAAATATTTCCAAAATTATTTTTATTTTCAGTTTTTACTCTGTTAACAAAAAAAATTCCAATCTTATTCGTCGGATTAAGAAATTTTAGATTTAGATTAGTTTCCTCAAATACATTCTCTTAAAATATTAACTTAATTATTTAATTTAAATTTTCCATGATGAAAACAAACATTTGTTGACAAAAAAAACAAGCATTTATTTCGTCAAAATCAGCATGAATTAATTGGGCTCCTAATACCAGACCAATTTTGTGAATCGCTTAACTTTGGATTACAGAAAACATCAAAATGCTTAAATAGAATTTTAATATTCTATATGCACTAATGCATGCATTATTGTTATTTGTTTTTGCATGCATTCTTTATTGTTGAAAAAAGTATATCTTAGTAGAAATTGTACATCACACTAGCGATGTTGAATTTGCTACCTTTTCGGAAACTTAGAATTTGATCCTACAGCTAAATCATGATGGTCTCGTGACCATTTGTGTTGTGGATTAGCGCATAGTTCAGTTCCTGCTAGGTATATTTTATTACGCTACTACAATTAAAAGTAACATAAAACAACTCCTGTTATAACCTTTTATCATCTAGATACACATAGAGTTACTGACTATCCTTCTAGGTTAAAGTTTTTTACTGACTATTTTCTTAGTTTAAGTTCTTTTTGTTGTTGTTTGAAAGCAATTAGAAGCCAAGACGAAACATTGAATTACACCAAATCATAATTGTTTGGTATAAATCAGTTATTCATCTACCATAGCTTTAACGTTTATAAGTCTTAGATAGATACCGATCAAAAACTGAAATATCCATTCAAGAGCTAATGTTTTTTCTCTGATAGAGAAACACTAGTTTCACATTTCACGTGTTGCTAACCTACCATAAAGCTAACTAAGAACATTTTTATTAGTTAAAGTTCCTTTTTATCTATATCCCATTATTATCATTTTTCTAGTGTATTTTCCATAATCGCCTTAAACAATACTACCTTCTTTATTTGAAGTTTGGAAAGTGCGATACAAACAAAAGAGTCAAATTATGTACAACAAATACGATTTAGAACGTTTAGAACCGTCCATTGTAAAGAACAATCACAATCTATAAAACGAAATCACATTTCTGTAAATTCTGTAATGAAATATAAGGTTATAATCCAATAAATTAATGTGCTTATACAATATACTTTGCACATGCATTTGTAAGTTGTGATGGAATGTTTGGTGATAGGTTGTTGAAGCACATAATCTATGTGATATATCATTATAATGTTATGCGTGCATTTTTGTATAATAAAGTGTGTGTGGAAGATTTTATATATATATGAACAACTATATATTTAATCTCTACACACCTGATCTATTTGTCTTGGAAATTTTGATTTTTGACTGAACTGTCTTAGAATGTTATGTAAATAATTACTAACTCAAATTACAAAAACTTTAACTATTAGGACTATCAAAATATCCTGACCGCTCCAATATCTAATCCATCCTCTTTCTTTCTAGGTTCGTTTTAGTTCATAAAAACTTCATCTGCGTGTGATGAATAACGATTGTGTGCTATATTCTTGATGTCTTAGTTTTCAACATTTTTAAATTCAACCTTATTCTCTATGATTTTTTTTTTTGAAATTTTCGTAATAAAAATAATCTTTTCAAAAACTCTAAATCAATTGTTGATAATATTCATTACAGAAATATAATTTCGGAGTAAATATGTTAAAACTTAAAATTACCAAATGTCCCAAACTTGTGATCATATTGAGAATGTCCCAAACTTGTGATTATTATTTAAAATTGAACACAAAAGACATGTTGTTAGATGTATTATATATACACACATTATAGGCCTAACTCTTCTACTTCCCAACCATTCTATAATCTTTGTTCTATCCTGCCTATCAAAATGAATGATAAACTTCGACTATCCGTCGGAATTTTGGGTATTTTCTCTTCACCTTTTGTATGATACTCCATCCCATTCTCTCTGTTTCCAAAATTTATTAATATAAATGTACTTAAACAAGTAATTTTCGGTCTTATCTTACAAAAAAACAATTTGTGGTTGTAACATAATATATATAAAAGAAACAAATTCGTATGAGTTTTTATTGTTTAAAACTTATACATGGACTCTCCACAGGAAACGGAGCTTCCTTGCTTCTCTATACAGCCCCAGTGTACGCAACAAAAATCACATAACAATAATAATCAAAATTAACCAAGAAAGTAAAGTATAACTTATTTTTGAATTGGTATGTAGATTAACATTTTCAAGGGTGGTTAAGAAGAAAAGCACAGAGGAATTCTCATGCTTTCCTTACGTTATGACACTCTTCAACTGTTTGATTTACACTTGGTACGGTTTACCGATTGTGAGTCATCGTTGGGAGAATTTCCCTCTTGTCACTATTAATGGACTCGGCATAGTTCTTGAATCAATCTTCATTTTCGTATATTTTTGTTACGCGTCGCCCAAAGAAAAGGTACGTACACTTCATTAGTATCAGTATGATATTCTTTTATTTGGTAAAGTTAAAATAGTGACATTGATCTATATATAAATATATGAATTAGATTAAGGTTGGTGTTATATTTATTCCGGTGATCGTTGTGTTCGGGTTAACAACGGCAATCTCAGCCGTCGTGTTTGACGACCACCACCACCGCAAATCATTCGTCGGAAGTGTTGGCCTCGTGGCTTCTATCGCCATGTATGGTTCTCCTCTCGTCGTTATGGTAAGCTAAATATATATATATATATATATATATATATATATATGCATTATTGCAATTACATATGTCAAAATCAAAAGAAAAAATCTACCACAAGAAAAAAAAAGAAGAGGAATAATTCTCTAAAATATATACCTTTTAAATTTGTTCCAGAGATACCTTACCATTGTATATGTATTTTAAGATTCTATTTTTTTTCTACCACAATCAAGTGAAATATTAGTTAGAGTTACTATTTATATAATAATAGATAGATACATATGGATCAAGCTAAATAATGTGAATGTGTGTGCAGAAAAAAGTGATAGAGACAAAAAGTGTGGAATACATGCCGTTTTACTTGTCATTCTTTTCATTTCTGGCTAGCTCCCTTTGGTTGGCCTATGGTTTACTCAGCCATGATCTCTTTCTTGCGGTTCGTTTCTCTAGTTCATTCCCTTTCTCTTATTTCAACATAGTTAAACCGGTTTTGTTGATTTAGAAGTTTCATTGCTTTGTGGATTAGAAAAGAGTAATAACTTCAAGAATAAAAAAACGCTTCTTTGATGTATTGTTTAAACATTGGTTAACTGCTAAACTTTTTTCCTAAACATATTTCATGTTAAATAAATCATTGGTCTTATAGGTTGTATACACTGATTAAACCTTTCAGCTTAGCCATTAAACCTATCAGTTGGTAATTATCAACGTTATATATGACTAGCAAATTTTAGAACCTTGGTTACTAGTCTTCTTTTTACGGCAATTAACTAGTCTGTGAAATGAAAAAAAACTTGTGTATATTGATACAAATAAAGTCCGTTACAAATGTGAAAAGTTTGTGTGACTATATAAAGAATGCAATAAATTGTTGAGATTTCCATATGCATGCTCTTGATTGTATAAATTGATTTCTTAACACATGTGCAGTCACCTAATATGGTGGGGACTCCATTGGGGATTCTCCAACTTGTCATCTACTTTAAATACAAGAACAATGAGGCACCAATTACAACAATGGCGATGAGTAAATGGGATGATGATAAGAACAAGAGTAAACTTGAGCTTGTAGTTGACGTTGATCATGATGGTGATGCCAATGACAATGAGAAGAAGTTCATGAACGCATGTTAGTTACCTTTCAGCTTTATCAGTTTTAATTTTCTTGGATGTGTTTTCTTCTCCAAAAACTCCGTGTGAATCTAGCCAGAGATGTTATGTCAACGTCAAGGTCTCGTGGGTTTGTGCTTTCATTACGAAATGTTACATCTCTGTGTGTTGATCTTGTGAATAGAAACAAGAAGAGTTTTTGTTTTCGTCCACAAAAGATTCAATGTGTCGAGAAAAAGACAAAAGAAAAAGATCAATCTATAGTCGATGATGGATACCATTCAGAATTATTGAGTATTCTGTAAAACGTATCCAAAGAATACGTCGAATCACAGAAAAAACACCATTGATTCCACAGACCTTAGAGAAAAAGATATGTTACAAAGTAGTTCACAAAACAAAATATCTGTTACAAATTAACATATTTTTTTCACTTTTTCGCACATATTAAAGAACCAAAAATTCGAGTATAAATATTTATCTTGTTATAGTATTATTATAAATAAATTTAAATCAATAATAATTCAATAAATTTGATTGTTTTTTTCTTATAATTTACAACATACCAATAATAGGTAACCAAAATGCATAAAATTCTATATTTTAAAACTATTTATTTTAGCATTATTTTAGAAACAATGAGAGTGTACTTTATTTTGTTGATGTTCTTTTTGTTTTGTTTAATTTTTAAGTATCCTAAATTCATAGAAAGATTCAAGCTAATCTATAAAAGGTTGATGACCTACTTAGGGCATGTCCATCAATAAGAACCTTTTAGGAGTTTTTACTTTTTTTTTTTAGGATTTAAAAAAGAAATTAAAAACGAACCAATCGTGGATCGCCACGTGTCATTGTGGTCCACGAACAGTGCAAGAACCGGTTCTTAATTGAAGATTTTTAGAGATGAGTTCTTAGAAAAAGTGGTAGGACCCACCTCTTTTGTGAGTTAAAAACCCCCTAAAAACTCCTTGATGGAAGTGGTCTTATGGATTCTCACTTCGAGTATTCAAATGAATCATAAGAAACACTCATATTTGTGTGACCAGAGGGTGAAGTATTGTAAGTTGCCTTCAAACTCGAATTACTTAACAATCCAAAATCTCTCTATCACTACACCACTACCTTGTAGTTTATTTGGTTAATGTTAAACCACTACTAATCTGGCACATTGTTTTAGGCAATGATCTCACATTAAAAACATTTTCATTCATACATTTATCTATCTTTTTTGGACGAAATATATATTGCATTAATGTTAGGTAGTGATTACATAATCATTGAACAAGACGGAAGATAGCCCACCTTGGTGGAAATGAACAACTCGCGTATCTGTTGTTGTTTTTGTTTTCTGAAAGCCCATAGACGTAAGTCATAGTGGGCCAGTGAAAGCGCAAAAGCCCATATATCAATTCTATTTTCAGCCCAACAAGGAAGACGTCGTTAAACGAAATAGCGAGGAAGTTTTGGATTCCCACTTTCCCCTCATCCCTTTCATACAATATCTCCTCCCTTCCCCAAACGTGAAACCCTAATTTCATCTGCACATTCCTAATCACTGAGAAGGTTTCTCCAGGTAACACGATATCTCACTATTTATCTTCTATCTTTCATAATAGCTTGTTACGTATAATCTAAACTTCGCTGGTGAGAAACTTATTTTTGATTTCTTCTTCTTCGTCTCGATATTTGATCATCAATTTGTTTGAGATTGTCTGATTCGTACTACATGGCTTGTGCCAATTTATATAATATTTTCCTTTCTGTTAATTTACAGCGTAGAACGATGTCTTCCGTTTCAAGCCAGCCGCAGTTTAGATACACGCAGCCTCCTTCAAAGGTTCTTCATTTGAGAAACTTGCCTTGGGAGTGCACTGAAGAAGAGTTGATTGAACTCGGGAAGCCCTTTGGTACTGTTGTGAATACAAAGTGCAATGTGGGAGCCAATCGGAACCAAGCTTTCATTGAGTTTGTAAGTGAAGAGAGACTTATCATTCTGTTATTGAAGCAGAACAAAGTTTCAGTTTTTATTGAAGTTTATGTTTCTTTATTTTCAGGAAGATTTAAACCAAGCTATACAGATGATTTCGTACTACGCTTCTTCATCGGACCCTGCTCAAGTTCGAGGTAAAACTGTCTACCTCCAGTACTCCAACAGGCAAGAGATAGTGAACAACAAAACGGCAGCAGATGTTGTGGGGAATGTTCTTCTTGTAACAGTTGAAGGCGATGATGCTCGCATGGTCAGCATTGATGTCTTGCATGTGGTAAGTGGATCAAGCACCTTCTTTGATTTTGGTTTTCATTAGAAGAAAGTAAACATATTGCTGAAAAGATTGTTCTCGGAGACATTCTGGTAGGTTGTAGGTTTGTCGTGCTTTTTGGAAACTTACTTTTTGACCTGAATGTAAATGGATCAGCAGGGCCATGTCAAGGCAATATCTTCAGTGGCAGGATAATGCATTAGGAGAAAGAGCACATGTGTGTTTGTTTCCTTTCTCCTTTCCCTAACACTGCCTCTCTCTCTCTCTCTTCCCTACTCTTTCTCCCTCACACTTCCCTTTTATCAAATACTCTAATAGGGTTTGTAAGTATAGCTTAGGTGTAGTTATTGTTTCTGTTGGATATGATAGAGTACAGCTCTATCTGCACATTTTTTGTGATGTAGAAGTGTATCAAAGTTTATGTGGCTGTGATGAATTTAATTTAGAGGCTCATCAATCTCTGCTAACTTAATAAGAAATATCTTCTTTCTAGTATGGTTGTTTTGATATGTTGGAATGCACAATATCATTTACCTTCCAGATAGTGTATGCCGGCCTCAAACTTACCACACCATATTTGTTAGTTTAATTTGCTATCTTTACTTTTCTGATTTGATATGTAAAAGCGCAAACTAAATTTGTCTTGGTTCTGAAGTTCAAAATAGTTACCATTGCTGTAGTGTAGTCTTTAAAGCCAGTCTACCCTTCTAGTTTTTGGTTCTTGTTCTAATTTCTGGCTTGTAATGCAGGTGTTCTCAGCCTTTGGGTTTGTCCACAAGATTACTACTTTCGAGAAGACAGCTGGATATCAGGTATGTTACCTAGCCTTACATGCTTTATGTTTTGATGTTTTCCAGTTATAGTACTCATATTGTTTATTTTCTTATTTTCTCTTAGGCGCTGGTTCAGTTTAGTGACGCGGATACTGCAACCTCTGCAAAAACTGTCCTCGATGGAAGAAACATCCCTAGGTGACAATTGTTTAATTTATTTTTGACACGGTATTTAGTCTTTCTGTGAAGGGCTATATAGGTCTGGATATTTTTCGTGTAGGATCTGACATTTGTTAGCCTTGCGTCCATAGTATTTTTAGTCATGTGATGTTAAATTTCCTCTAGTCCTGTATGGTGGTGATAGATTTAGGAGAACCAAACTAGTCCTTTCATGTACGAACCTAGGAAAGTACTATTAGCCATTGGTAGATACATAGAAATAGGATATGTGTCGTGTGTTTATTTTACCCAAATATTACAGGCCTTGCGTTATAAAGGTTTCATACTTTAAGGCATACTTTTAAGTGACGTCTCTTTCTCTGCATCAGTTATCTACTCCCTGGGGAAGTGGGGCCGTGCCCTCTTAAAATCACATATTCAGCTCATACAGATTTGACTGTCAAATTTCAGAGCCACCGGAGCAGGTATGTGTATTCACATCCTGTGGTGAAACTTGAAACATATTCTGGTGTGCTTTGTGATTGCCATGAAAATATAAACTTAGTTATATCTTCTTTAATATGCAGGGACTATACTAACCCTTACCTTCCCGTCGCTCCATCAGCCATTGATAGTACTGGTCAGGTAAGCAATTTGGGAACAGTCTCTTGTTCGAAAATGCATTTATAATCCGGCTGCTACCTTAGTTGGACCTCTTGCTGATGATGCATAGATATTCCAAAGAGATGCAATGAAGTCAATACATCGTTTATTGCTGTCCTACGACTGACGAAGTGTCATTTCTTAATAGGTGGTTGTGGGTGTAGACGGAAAGAAGATGGAGCCTGAAAGTAACGTTCTTCTTGCATCGATCGAGAATATGCAGTATGCAGTAACTTTGGATGTTTTACACACGGTAATACTCACTAGACGGTGAAATCTCATTGAATCTTTCGTTGGGAAAATAATAATCGTCTCTTGCCCTTTTTTTCTTTATAATGAGTAGGTTTTTGCGACATTCGGAGCTGTTCAAAAGATTGCAATGTTTGATAAGAACGGTGGGATGCAAGCATTGATTCAATATCCAGGTAACATTCTCTTGTTTGAAAATGTTCTGTTTTTGTTTGTCATTGATGTGTATTGTAAGGTGAAATTATCAAATGAGTTCTGATCAGATGTTCAAACGGCTGTGGTGGCGAAGGGAGCGCTGGAAGGACATTGTATTTATGATGGTGGATT
The DNA here is from genome assembly GCA_905132765.1 of Moricandia arvensis. NCBI lineage: Eukaryota > Viridiplantae > Streptophyta > Magnoliopsida > Brassicales > Brassicaceae > Moricandia > Moricandia arvensis. Next base: position 12,520 of record CAJHQP010001774.1, read on the forward strand.
TTGTAAGCTACACATCACTTACTCGCGCCATACCGATCTCAGCATAAAGGTTAGTAGTTTAATTCGTTAGCTGTTAGTTTATAACCTTGTTTCCAAACGCCGAAGTAAGGATTTTTGGATTTTGCAGGTGAACAACGATAGAAGCAGAGACTACACGCTGCCTAACCCGGATGTTGTGATGACTCCACCAACTGGCCCGAATCCATACCCGGATCAATACCATGAGTCGCAAGGTGGATGGGGGCAATCAGGAGGAGGGCACGGTCAGAATACTTACATGGCAGCACCCTCTTCTGGCTCGATGCATCAAGGCCCGGGTGGGCATATGCCACCACCACATCATTATGGCAGTCCTGGTCCGATGCGGCCACATCATTATGGTTATGGTCCTGGTCCAATGCATTAGAAAGAAGGAAAAAAAAGTCGAAGAAGACAGTTGTTTTAATTTAATCCGTCTCTCTCTTACATTTCTCCTACCTCTATGTGTTTTGTTTTTAGTTTTATGTTTTATGGAACAGACTTGTACTTGTGTCCAAAGGATCATAATCAAACCCATTCGGTATTTATCAGAATATTAACTTATTAGATGACTTAATCTCAGTCTCTCTCACTAGATTAACAACTGTCTAATCGCCTGATTATTGGCTAACATCTGAGGGAATCTGGATAAGGTTTTGTTCAAAACCCAGTTGTGTCTATAAATTGGTAGAGAGGGATCTTTGTGGCTCCCCAAGTCTCGAAGTAAACTACTTTTTGTTTTGTGTCTGAAGAAGATAAAAGAAGAGGATATTCAAAAACCCTAAACTAACTAACTCTCAATGTCTTCCTCCACTCTTCAAGCTTCTCTTCTCCTTCGTCATCCCCCTATACCTCACCATCGTCCTATCCTCTCTTCTTCTTCTTCTTCTTTACGTTTCAATCCTCAATCTCTCTCCAGTTTCTACCGTCTTTCTTCAACTCTTCTCACCTCTTCAATTCGTCCCCTTCCTTGCTCACTGCGCCAAGACAATGTCGCTTCCGATTCTGATTTCCTTCCCAAGGAGTCCCGCAGCGACGGGAACGTCACGGACTCAGCAGAGAGTAGATTGGTTTCGGAATGGAGACGGGCGATAGATTAATGTCTGACCAAGGGACCAGTGAAGACATCCTTGTGGCTGAAACCAATAGTGGAGAAGAAGCGGACGTTAATGATGCGGAAGACACGAAGAAGAAGAAGGAGGAGAAGAGCAAGTTTCAGATTGTGGTGTTGCTGATGGGGCTATGGGCATCTTTTAAGACAGCCATGGAGAAGGTAATGCAACGGGAGTGGCTAACCTGGTGGCCTTTCTCTCGCCAAGAGAAGCGTCTCGAGAAGCTCATAGCCGAAGCTGATGCGAATCCGAAGGACGCGGCTTTGCAGGGTGCTTTATTGGCTGAGCTCAACAAGCACATGTATGTAATTTAGGAGTTTAGTTTTGTAGTTGAATTCAATTGTTGGTTCGGTTCTGCGTGGTGGGATTATGTCTTTCTTTTCTTTCAGTCCTGAAGCTGTTGTTCAACGGTTCGAACAAAGGGAACACGCAGTGGACAGTAGAGGAGTTGCTGAGTATATTCGAGCTCTTGTCATTACTAATGCTCTTGCCGAGTATCTTCCTGACGAACAAACCGGCAAGCCATCTACTCTTCCCACACTGGTACTATATTCTTCTTACATCTTCAAGTTAGAACGTTCCTAGTTGTATATGTAATAATCATTGGTTGATGTGCAGCTGCAAGAGCTGAAGCATCGTGCATCAGGCAATATGGACGACTCATTTGTGAACCCTGGTATATCTGAGAGGCAACCTCTGCATGTTACCATGGTAAGTTTCCGCTTACAAAGGTTTCATATTTCTAAGCTCCTAACATGCGTCTTTGCTTTGTTAGGTTAATCCAAAAGTTTCCAACAAATCAAGATTTGCACAAGAGCTTGTCTCTACGATCTTGTTCACAGTTGCTGTTGGATTAGTGTGGTATGTGTCTTTTCTATTTTAGTTGAGTCAAGTTTATAGGTGATTAATTTAGGTACACAGGTGGAATTGTTGCTTCTTATGCATATAGTTGAACTTGTCACTCCTGTTTTTACTGTGTTCCTGTTAAAATGGAATTTTCCTTTTTTTAGGTTAATGGGTGCAGCTGCTCTGCAAAAATATATTGGAAGCCTGGGAGGAGTTGGAACTTCGGGTGTTGGTTCAACTTCTTCATTTTCCACAAAAGAGGTTAACCAAGAGATAACGCCAGATAAGGTCAGACTTTTGACTAAAATTGAAGCCTAATGTTGTCCGCTGTTTGCAAGGATTCTGAAGTTGTTGAATTAGAATTTTGAGGAAATTGGTTACAGTGGTAAAACGTATGTAAAGAGACAGATTGCAAATTAGTTGCATGATACGATCTTTCTTACCTGAGACAGTTATTGTCTTTTTTTTGAATCCTGGATCCTCTGTTATGATGCTAGTTTATCCAATGAACATTTGAATGTTTTTGTTCATTTATCATTAGAGCGGAATGATTTTCGGAGAGTGGCGTCATTGTATCATATTCTGACAAGTTTGCTTGCTGCAGAATGTCAAAACATTTAAGGATGTAAAGGGTTGTGATGATGCAAAACAAGAGCTTGAGGAAGTGGTAGAATATCTAAAGAATCCATCAAAGTTTACCCGCCTTGGAGGAAAGTTGCCAAAGGTATAATCTCTTTATATTTGGTTATAATATCTTCTCAATTGTTACTTGGAACTTGGTTTTGTCACGTCTACTTAGAGCTTAATCTTTTTACAGTTAGCCTTTTGACTTGACTTGAGACATTTCTTAAAATGATTGCTTCCAGGGAATTCTTCTAACAGGGTCTCCTGGTACTGGAAAGACATTGCTGGCTAAAGTAAGTTCTCATATAGCATTAGAATTCATCTCTTGTTGATAGGGGTAGTTATAAAAGAGTTAAATATTTGATTTTTGTGTGCCTTTCAGTCACATCCCACTTAATCTTAAGCTACCTATACTTTGATTGATTGCAATTACCTGACACAGTTAAAATATTTTAGGCAATTGCTGGAGAAGCTGGAGTACCTTTCTTCTATAGAGCTGGATCTGAATTTGAAGAGATGTGAGCCTTCTGTTTTTTTTCCTTCTCTGGCCTATGTCTTGAGCACATCATCATTAACTTCTATTACTATCAGGTGGCTTCTGTAGTAATGGATAATGACAGATAATATCATAATTTCCTTGATTGACAGGTTTGTTGGGGTCGGAGCTAAGCGTGTGAGATCCTTGTTTCAGGCAGCTAAGAAAAAGGTCTGACATAAAATGTCACCATTAGTCTATTTCAAAAGAGTTATGGTTGTTAAGCTGTGAAGCCTCTCACCATGAATGAAGTTCTATTTGCTGACGATCATGTGTACAGGCGCCCTGTATCATTTTCATTGATGAAATTGACGCGGTTGGTTCCACGAGAAAACAATGGGAAGGACATACCAAGAAGACACTGCATCAACTACTTGTTGAAATGGATGGTTTTGAGCAGAATGAGGTAGTTGTTTATGAGGGATAGTGTACCTTGTGATGACTTCCCAAATCTGCTAGCGTATAATAGTACTTACTTCTTCTTTTTTCTCTGCAGGGAATAATAGTTATGGCTGCAACAAACTTGGCTGATATACTTGATCCAGCCCTGACAAGACCGGGTAGATTTGATAGGCATGTAAGTATTCAGCTTTGTATTGCTCTTGTCTCTATTTATATTAGTACTGAAAATGAGAGTTCATGCTAGCTACTGAAAAATGAAGAAGTGATTCTATCTGTTTGAGGATTCTGGGTATGATCTTGCACATTTGTTGTTCACAAATAGAGTTGACATAGGTGTGCTGCTTTCTATTAATATTCGTTTGGATTTTGCCAAAGGAATAGAAACTAATGACAGATTTTGAATTTAGATTGTCGTACCGAGTCCGGATGTCCGTGGACGCCAAGAGATTTTGGAACTCTACCTCCAAGGCAAACCTATGTCAGATGATGTGGATGTTAAAGCAATTGCTCGTGGAACTCCTGGATTCAATGGTGCTGGTGAGTATCTTAAATCTATAACTACATTTTATCACTGAGCTATGAAGATTCAATGACTCACCACATTTTCCAGATCTTGCAAACCTGGTAAATATAGCTGCCATAAAGGCAGCTGTTGATGGGGCTGAGAAGCTTTCTGCTGAACAGTTGGAATTCGCCAAGGACAGGATAGTTATGGGGACAGAGAGGAAGACGATGTTTGTATCAGAGGACTCAAAAAAGGTATTTAATACTTGTTTTTGGATGTGGAATTCAAAACATGATGTGACCTTTCACTTGATTCTTTGTCTCTGTAGCTCACTGCCTACCATGAGAGTGGTCATGCTATTGTCGCTTTGAACACAGAAGGTGCTCACCCGATCCACAAAGCAACTATAATGCCACGTGGATCTGCGTTGGGAATGGTTACGCAGTTACCTTCCAACGACGAAACATCAGTGAGCAAGAAGCAGTTATTAGCTCGTCTTGATGTATGTATGGGCGGAAGAGTCGCAGAGGAGCTCATCTTTGGCCAGGACCATATCACCACTGGAGCAAGTAGTGATCTCTCTCAGGCCACAGAACTTGCTCAATATATGGTAGTCGCTTGTTATAACCTTCACATGACCCTAACATTGCTTCATTTTTTTTCCCTGGTTTATCAACAGAATTAGCCTTCGGTTATATTAGTTTTCTGGACTGAGGTTTGAGGGATTGTAGAGTTACATCTTGTTGTAGTTATAGTAATGCTTTTGGTTTAATATGGAAGGTATCGAGCTGTGGGATGAGTGAGGCAATAGGACCAGTTCATATAAAAGAAAGACCAAGTTCTGAAATGCAATCACGCATTGATGCAGAGGTAGGAGACTCTCTTTTTTCATTTTCTTCTAGTTCACATTGAAATAATATTGCTCCTAAGTCTGATCGTTTATGGTCAGGTTGTGAAACTTCTTCGAGAGGCATACCAGCGAGTGAAATCTCTATTGAAACGGGTTTGTTTGTGCAAAACTTAACGCTGATCACACTTTTTACTCGTATCAAAACTGTTCTAATAAAGTGTTTTTTTCTCTCTCTTTTTTATTTATCTATGTGTGTTTTTGTCCAGCATGAGAAGCAGCTACACACGTTAGCAAACGCACTTCTAGAGTATGAAACGCTAACCGCAGAGGACATAAAGCGTATTCTCCTTCCAAACCAGGAAGCAGGGAAGTTAGAGGAGGAACAACAAGAAGAAGGAGACTTGGTATTGGCCTAGTCACACAAGTCATCATCATCATCATCACCATACTTCATAAAGATACCTTTCTGGGTGCAAACGGGATGTTCAAAGCTTTTGTACAAATTGAATCTCCCATAGACAAAACAAAAAAAAAACATCTCCCATATTTTTTTTCAAGAAAAATAAACAAAAAACAGGTGAATTTATTCATCTCATGGTATACATTATTGTAGTTTTTGTTTCATTAGCTCATTAGTTTGACTTCAACCTAGAACTCTATTTTTCGTTTCACATTCAATGAAATAGGAAAAATAGTATAAAAAAACATGGAGATTTGAGAGCTGTTAGAAATTATCTTTATGGTTAACTTGATATTTATCTCTATGTTGTTATTATCTCTATCTTAGAGATAGAGTCTATCTCATTCATATGACGGTCTATGTACTTGTATATATAGTCCTTTACATCAATGAGAATAAACAAACTTTCCACAACACGTTATCAGCACGATAGCCTCTAAAACTCTAAAGCTAAAGAAGCCAACGAAAATCAAAAAAAAAAACCCCAATCTCTCTCTCGCTCCTTCCATCGACGGCGAACTTCAAACGGTTCATTCTCTCAAACCGTGTTGACTCAGAAAACGTGTAATATATCAAATTGAAGCCCCGGACGAGACGAAGAAGTCTGTGAAAACGGTTTGACGATCCGATCAGTGACGCGCCCTCACGCACGATTACAGTGAACGCTGTCAAGCTTTGAAAACTGCATACGATTTCAAAAGCTAAGTTTTCTCATAAACCTTAAGTTTTTCATGAACCCAATCTTCTTTATCTCACAGAATAGAGAATTTGGATGATATTTAATCTTGCTTAGCTTATAAACTTGATATCAGCTTGAACAAAATAACTCACGGATCAAGGAGGTTCATGGAAGCTTGTAACTAGTGAGGAACAACTCTAGGATCCCTCTCATGGTGGTCCAGTCAGATATAAAGGAGTTTCAAGGTAAAAAAGGATCAAACCTCATAGATCTTAATCAAATTAGGGTATTAAGTTTATGAACCCTAATTGAAATCGGATTCACAAACCCTAAGATCTAAGAAATCGATTTTGAATCTATGAGAGGGCCTTGAAAACCCTAGTTAATCCGATTAATTCCTTGATTAAGTTGTTAGAGGTTGTTATGGTAATTTTAAAAAGTTAAAACCCTAATAATCAAAAAAACCTAATCAAAACCTAATTACCTAAGACTCTATAACCAAAATCGAAACCTCATAAACCCTAATCTATCTATATCTAAACACAAACTATAAAATTATCGAAAATCATCAAAAACCCTAATTTCCTTTTTGATTGTTTTCGACTTGATTGTGTTTTAAAGATTAGGAAGGTTTACTTATTTGATTGATTGAGAGTTTAGGTTGATAGAATTAAAAGTAAAACCTAAATCTCGAATTTGGAAAATTTCCTAAAGACATAAGACCTAAAATTTGGAACATATGAGACTTTAAGAAAATTTCCATTTTGGAATGTTTCCATTTTGCTTGTTTGAGAGTTTAGGTTGATAGATTGAATGAAAACCCTAAATCTCAAATTTGGAAATTCTCTAAAGATATAAAACCTAAAATTTGGATGATATGAGAATTTAGGAAAATTTCCATTTTTCAAACTGTCCATTTTTGAAATTTTCCATTTTTCAAAATTTCCTTTTTTGAAAGTTTCCATTTTTGACTTTCATGAATGTTAGGGTGATAGATTGATTTGTATACACACCCATGAACTTGAAATTGGAAATTTTAAAGGCTAAACCCTAAAATATGGATTGCTTGAAATTTTAGGAAATGTTCCATTTTAATGATCTTATGAAAGTTAAGATGCTATATTGCTTCTGATGAAACTCAAATGAACTTGGAAACTCTAAAATATAAGACCTAAAATTTTGATTGTATGAGTTCAGGAGTATTTCCATTTTGAAACTTTAGGAATATTTCCATTTTGAAACTTTAGGAATATTTCCATTTTTTGAACATTTCCATTTTTGATCATGTGCAAGCCAAGTTGATAGATTGTGTGTTCCATAAAATCTATCTCGAATATGAACCACCTAAAGGCCTTGAAAACTTAACTCTGAAAATGTTAAGATGATCATTGAAACATTTTTTTGGCCGTGTGCATAGCTTATTTGATCAACGAAACATGTTTGATTGCTTGGATTGCATTATCACTCGACCGTGTGACTTTTGTATCATGCTCATGTTGTTCCCACACCATGGATTGTTGAAATCCTAGTTTCTAAATTAAACTTATAAGGGCCTTGAAACCCTAAGTACTATGATTAATAAAATCGGGTGGAAAAATTATTGATTGATTTTGATTAATCCATGAGAATTAAGATACTAAAACTGTTTGAATTCTAAAATTCTTGAATTGGTCGATAATATGATCTTAAAAGTCGAAACCCTAAAGCTACATATAATCATTAGACACAAAGATTATCCTAAGATCGAACCTGATATATCTTATCTATACTCGACCTAAAACCCGTCTAGGACCTAACCACGTCCATAAAAATAGTCCAAACGGCCATAGGAACCATTATGGTCGCAGCTGTGGTTGATGAAAAAGACGTGGTCGAGGCCACTATAATGTGAGCCATGGTCGACCGAACCACTATAGCAAAGGCCGTGGATTTCAAACCCATTCAGGCCGTGGTCGAGACCAGAAACATGGTATTTCCATCAAAATTTTACCTTGCATAAATGCATATGGTCGTGGCTATTAACAACTCATATGGTCGAGGTTAACAAACTCAAACCGTGGCCGTATAAACCACAATAACTATCGTGGACCCAAAATTTTGGCCATGGTCGAGGGCAAGTAAGCCGTGGTATTTATAAACCACAACACCCGACCAACAAATCATTGAGCCATAGGTGTGGAAAATAAAACCATTTGGATAAAACATATAGAACTCCCAAACATCATTGTGACCTCTATCAAGAGAGTCCAAAAGGGAAGAATCTAAAACCCCATTTGGTCCAAGATAGCAATGGTGATAATCAAATTAACTTATGAATTATGAAACATATAGTTGTCTAAATGAATAAGCTAGATTACGACAATAAGAGTTTATAAATGAGTGTATAGTCGGTCTAATAAGACCTACGGCCAAGACAGTGTCTAAAGGGCTAAAGAGATCCTAATGATCTACATTCACCCATAAGACCCATTGAGTTATAAGAACTTAAGTATGAATGGTTTACCAAATAAAAAAACAATGGGTAAGAAAGGAAACAAAAGGGTTCCTTCAAAAGATTTGAAATAAAACCGCCCAAGACCGCATAATAATGTAGTCTAGACTATACTTATGTACTCTACTGATCTAAACTATGCTAAGGATCAATATGTTAAGAGGCAAAGGAGCCATGGATACCCAAATTGGTATACCCATGAAATTACACTTAATGGCATGACTGGATTAGCCATCCAGACCTGAAACTTGATGCAAAGAATGTTAAAGAGCACATAAAGTTATCCCATAGTATCTCACGTTGTGTTACATGTACACAAAGGGAAACTTACAAGGCTATAAAAGTCTCAAGCACCACGTGATTATAGTATATCCATGAGGGGGAGTGAGGACAAAACCTTGACCCATGAACATACTACAAATCCGTGTGACATGGTTTATGATCATAGTAGTAGACTCAGCTGGCCAAATTCCTTTTACTACAAAGGCCACTAACTAATGCTTGGAGACAGATTGAATTACATGTATAAGTTGAACATGCATCAGGCCATATAAGTGAGCATAGATATTCTCATCTCAGAGAAATACGGGTCATGACCAGACATAATAAAACCACCACATAACATATGTGCTTCTCAATCAAGTAGCTACACAATATGTTCCATAAGAAAAGGAACCTCAGAAAAGAGAAAGGGTGCATAAAATATGAAATCCGAGGTCAATAGGGAAACCAGACCAGACATAGAAATAACGCCGACCGGCTGAAACATCTAAGGTACCAGACCATGTAGCTTGGGACGCCAAGCTGCTAGGTATTGAAGGTCCTAGATAAAAAGATCTAAAATTGATTGGATCATGTTTGGAATACAATGGAACGCAGAAAGGGTATCGATACCGATGATGTATTTACATATAAGAATGCGCAAGATAAGTAGCACTTGATCATAAAGATATAAGCGAGGATCATGAACCCACGTAAGAGTACTCATAAAGATAAAAAGAAATCGTGGGGTTAGAATATATAAAGAGTGATGGGCGTATTGGCCATATAGAAACACCATCAGATAAACCAGTGATGAATAAAGATCTTGTGAGAAAACCGTGAGATAAAGAACATTCAAGCATGGCTTGATGGCACAAGGATACTCACAAAGATTAAAGAAAAGTTTATAAAGGAGATATACTCTAATGTGGTGGAGGCTACTAATTTGGCAAAGTTTGGTCATAGATTAAAGTATGTAAAAGTAGCATATGGTTCACTGGATAAAACAAAATTAAAGGTACCAGAAGAGATAAGAAAGATGAGAAAGAAATTCTCTAGAATGAAACAAAACAGCTGCAAGTAATATGAAAAACTAATACTTGGTTCAATCAGTCCGTATATCTTTAAAGAAGATATTATAATTCCTTGTGTGTACATATGATTGCCGAAACATCAAACTGCAATATATTAGCCATTCATTGGTAAGATATGAACGTGTATGGGCATAGTCAATGACCTAATATATGTACTTATGTATGTGGTTTGGTCCACTACAAGAAGGTCATGAGATGCCATCAAAGAAAGTATAGATTGCGATGAGTTTTAAAGTAACAAGGTTAAAGTGTGGGATTGCAATGAAAGCACGAGACATTATGGTTATATCAGGGGATAAAAGAGAACCATAATAGCCTAAGAGAGTGACCAGAAGTGTGTCTGGCCGTGGCCCAATAGATATGGATATTGCTAAAAGGCAAGAAAGATCTAAAACTGGACGAAGACCCATATGGTCCGGAGAAGGAAAATAAAGGTCCAAATTATGGTAAATCACAAATATAACTACGCCTAACGGTGGTACGGTTATATCCTGGTGTTCTATAAGCAAACCATGGCAGCAACATCATCCAATCACACAGAGATAATATTATACATGAAGCAAGTCGTGAGTGTGTGTGATTAAGCTCAAAGATGGCTACATCAAAGGAGATAAGACGAAGCACATTCTGCCCAAGTTCTTCTTTACCCACGAGCTCCAGAAGGCAGGCGAAATTGAAGTAGTACAAGTGGCATCAAGCGAGAATTCAGCTGATCTATTCACCAAGTCATTGCCTACCTCGACGTTCAAGAAGCTCATACATCAGATAAGGATGCGCCGACTCAAAGACCTTCAGGGATGCATTCATCAGGGGGAGTTACATGTGTTGTACTCTTTTTCCTCTCTTGGCTTTCCTTTTTACCACATTGAGTTTTGGGTTTACCAGGAGAGGTTTTAATGAGGCAACATCCAAAGCATGTAACAATCTCTGAACCAGACGCGTCAACCAAGGGGGAGTGTTAGGAATTATCTTTATGGTTGACTTGATATTTATCTCTATGTTGTTGTTATCTCTATCTTAGAGATAGAGTCTATCTCATTCCTATGACGGTCTATGTACTTGTATATATAGTCCTTGATATCAATGAGAATAAACAACACTTTCCACAACAAAAGCAATGTAATTGTAGATTTTATATCTGTTGTGTTTTTTTTTAAGGGAAACAAAACTAATTTTTAGTTACAAGTTCTCGTTATGTTTTGAGCGAAAACCAATGAAATTTATGTAGAAAACGTTATAACTATATTGAAAATGGAAGCATTGTACCTGTCCATGTAAGCGACCCGAATTTTTTTTTGGCTCAACTACTACTTTCATTAACCAACAATGTTCAGATTTACATCAGTGTTCAGTCCTACAATAGTCATATCCGCCTCTAATACTGGTTTTAACCAACTTGACACTATAGAATACAACTTAGGAACATGATTCATAAAAGAAAAAGCTTCCTTCACTATCCTATCTGCCGATTTGTTACCAACTCTAGAGTAGTACTCTACCTTGTAACTCTGGTTCATCGAGAGGGAGTGCGAGATCTCTTGGATGATCGGTTGGATCTTTGGCCATGTTCTCTAAGCCTTCGATCATCCTCGCCACCACCTGTGAATCTGTTTCAAAGATCACCTGGGAGTATCCTAGGCGTGACATTGAGTTCACTGTCCAAATAAGTGCATTAGCTTCAGTTTCTATAGGTGATCCCAATTCTTGGAACCGTTGAGCTCCTGCCCACAACATTTTCCTTGCTTGGTTTCTGCTTACCCAACCAATTCCCTGCACATGATGGTCCTTATGCCAAGATCTGTCTGTGTTGCATTTGATCCAGTTCTGCATTGGGGGTTTCCATTTGATAGCTTGGTTGTTGGTTGTGGGTTTTTAAAGCAACTCGAATATTTAGTTTCACACAAGCGTATAAAACTCTGCAATTCTATTTACGAAAAGAAATAGTCTTTGACGAAAAAAGGAATAAGCAAATGTCACAAATGTTAGAAAAAAGAGTAAAGAAAGGGTTTAGCTAGCTTTTACAGCTAATGGAGTTAATGTGTGTTTCCTCAATCACAAGTGAAGACAAAATCTATAAAACTAGAGAGAGTACAATAAAGATACATTTCCTTAATGGTCGGTCCTTGTGGAAATTTTCACACCCCACAAATGCTATTGGTTCAGAAAAAATAGTATTATAAAGAAAAAGACTGTAAGTTGCCTTTATGGGTGGGTGCAACTCAAAGTGTTACAAAAGGGAAAAAAAAAGAGTGGAACCCCATGATCATACCTTTTAACATGTCTCTCTCTCTGCAAATTGTAAGAAAAAAAGAAGGCAAAACTCCAAAAATCATATTTGGTTGGTTCTATAGAGAAGAAACCAAAAACATTCATCAAATATACCAAAAAAAGTTAAATAACGAAAGAAACTTATTATGTAACTGTAAATGATGATGATGATGATTATTTGCCTTGTCCCTCCTCAAAGAGACTCTCTCTTCTTTTTCCCTTTGAAAGCTTCATCCACGGCATCAAACTCACTCTCTCTGTCTCTTTGAGTCCACATTTCATGAAGTTTCTTCTTCGAATCTTTCTTTCTTTATCTTAGACTCTGTTCATGGAATCTTGAACCGCAAGACGCTCGGAGATATCAGCTAAAGATTTGAGATTGCAATTGATAAGAGCCTCAACAAAGTAACAAGTCTCATCCTTTGTGTTCCCTTCAGGTACATCCACCACAAAAGATTCAATCACAAGTGTCCCTACTCTTCCTCCTCCTTCACTCGTCTCAGGGTGAAGAGAGATGATTGAAGAATAGTTCTAATCACCAAAAAAAAACAAGAATTAGCAAATACTAGGTTTTAAATAATTTGAGACCTTTGAATGAACTATTTATAGAAAAATAAAAATAAATGAATTTTAACCTTGAGCCTGTGATCGCCACCGACGATCCTGATGCTGAGAATATGCTGATTGTCATCAAGAAACTCCAACCTCTCAGTGCTTTTGGTAGCAGGCAAGCCTGATCTGACATCAACTTCTCTAACAGTACCAATCTCCATGTTTCCTTTAACCACACATCTACTGATGAAGGGCTTGTACTTCTGTGGCTGATCGAATCTTCTCACAAGTGACCATACCTATTTATATTTTTTAACCAAAACATGCATAAAATCAAAACTCTAATCCATCCATGTAAGTTTCTTTTCTTTTTCTTTTTAATCAAATTAAACCTCAAAAAACTTTCTAAATATATTTTCCTTTTAAAATTTTTCAAAAGAACATTGGATCCGATACCCGGATCATTTTTTGGATTGGATCAAACTACAAGAAGATCATATTGAGTCAAAATATAAGTATTAATTAACGGCCTAATTAATCAATGAGAAGAAAGATAAAAAAAAAAAAAAAAGCGCATGTAAAAGAAGAAGAAGAAGAGGAAGGTTACGATGTGAAGGGGAGCGTTGATGTGTTTAAGAAGAGTAGAGCTACACTGATTCTCCCTCTCAAGCTCATGCTTATGGTGCCTTCTCATGTACTCTCTCTCCATCTTCTTCTTCCTCTACACCAAAAGTGGTAAGCTCACACACACAAATTAAAAAAAAGAAAAAAAGTAATCACTGGGACGATTGGAGTCGTGGGAGATCTGAGTTGGGAAAAGAGAGTTAGATCTTTATGAGAATAGCTTGAATGTGAAGAAGGATGGAGACTTCAGTCGCCGTCTTTAGAGGGAGGAGAGAGAAAAAGAGACAAGACTCCTTCCAACCAACTTTTCTCTTAATATTGTTTTTAAAACTGTGTAAAATTAATCAAATAGGCGTAGTAGAGATTTCAAAATACTAAAAAGAAAATACATATTGAATTTGATTGATTGGATAGACTATGAAGGTCCTTTCTCTGATTTCACTTCTCTCATTGGACAGATTTTAAAGGACTTTATATATATATATATATATATATACGGGAAAAATGTTAAACAAATCCTCAACTTTGCGATTTGGACCATTATAATCTCCAAGTTCTGATATAACCATAAAAACCTTAAACTTTTTTCTGAATGAGTCAATTTAGACACGACGTTAGCTAAACTAACAGAACGTTTAAACGCAATTAATTCTCGTCGTCAACCGCAACGACGTCGTTTTCTCCTCTTAAAAAAAACACATCTTCCTCATTAGATCCTAAAATCGATTTGGGGGTTTTGCTCAATTAAGAACCCTAATTCTCGAATCGAACACGAACAAGAGAGAAGAGATGGATAATGCAAAGAAAAAGAAGTCTCGACACGGGAAACTCGGTGGTGCCAGTTCTGTAAAGAAAAGAAAAGGTGACGACGAAGCTAATTTATGCAAGAAGAAAAGGAGCAAAACAGAAGACATGGAAGAAGAAGGGGAAATCATCGAGGATGACTGTGGTATTGTCGGTGACGACGAAGCTGATGAAGCCCCAGACAACGAAGAGATTCCTGATGATGAAGCAGACGGTCATGGTGGTATCGAGGAAGAAGGAAGTCGCGATTTGACTGTCTTCTTCGGAGAAGTAGCTCTTGTTGATGATTGTGAGAATGCTGAAGATAGTGGGGACGAATGGTATTGGGAGCATGAAAAAGAAGTTCCGGATCCTCTATCATCAGATGAAGAAAATGAAGAACAATCAATTCCCAGTTTAGTGTACAGAGAAGATGTGGATCCAGAGGCAATGCTTGGACTAGGAAACACTTTCTCCACTGCTGAAGAATTGAAGCATACCCTTCTCAGGTATACATTAAAAACCCGGCGTAACATCAAGCTTTATCGGTCCACTTCTTTGAAGTTAGGTGCGAAGTGTGAAGATAGCTCGTGTCCCTGGAAGGTTTATTGTTCATATGAGAAGAGCAAACAGAAGCTGATGATCAAATGCTATGTTAGTGAGCACAAGTGTGAGATAACAGGACACTCAAAGTTTTTGAAGTGTTCTACTATAGCAATGCTGTTTGCTGAGAGGCTGAGATTGAATCCGAAAATCACCAAGCATGAAATTGCTGCTGAGATCCAGAGAGAGTATAGGATGTTTGTCAGTGTGGAAGCTTGTGGGAATGCGAAAACAAAGGTTATGAAAGAAAGGAAAGCAAGCCACGAAGAACACTTCAACAAGATATGGGATTATCAAGCTGAGATTTTTCGAACCAACCCTGGCACTACAATGGATATCGAAACCATCCCTGGGCCGACAGTAGGAAGTAAACCAAGATTTTTTCGGCTATATGTTTGCTTTCACGCGCAAAAGGAAACTTGGAAAACCACTTGTAGACCAATAATAGGTTTAGATGGAGCATTTCTAAAGTGGGACATAAAGGGTCATCTTTTGGCTGCTGTAGGGCGTGATGGAGACAATCGGATTGTTCCTATTGCATGGGCAGTAGTAGAAGTGGAGAATGACACGAATTGGGACTGGTTTGTGAGACACCTCGCAAATGACTTGGGCTTAAAAGATGGCAAAGGCTATGCTATATTGTCTGACAAACAAAAGGTAAGCGTCTGATCATTGATTTTAAAGGTTTTAGTGCTTAAAGCATTACTGTATCTCGGTGTTTTAAATTGTCTCATGCTTGTAATTGGCAGGGTTTAGTGAAAGCAGTCCACACTATTCTTCCAGAGGTTGAGCATAGACAGTGTTGTAGACACATTTTCGATAATTGGAAGAAAAACAGTCATGACATGCAACTACAAAGACTCTTCTGGCGAATAGCAAAGAGTTATACAGCTGGAGATTTTAAAATATGGAGTGAGAGGCTGAAAGAGTACAATCCAGGCGCCTATGCTACTCTTCAAGTCACCAAACCAGAAACTTGGTCCAGAGCATATTTCAAAGTAGGGACCTTGTGCAACGATAATCTGAATAACCTAAGTGAGTCCTTCAACAGAACCATCCGTGAAGCAAGAAGAAAGCCACTATTGGAGATGCTAGAGGATATAAGGAGACAGTGTATGGTGAGAAATGCTAAAAGGGCTTTAAAAGCTAAGAACGCTAAAAAAATGTTCACAAAGAGTACACATCTTCATTTGGATATTGTGGAGTCGAAGTCTAAGGATTGTATGAGCTTTCCAGCAGTTGGTCCAGTCACAGAGGTTGATTATAGTGGAGTGTCTTATGCTGTAGATATGTCTGACCTAAGTTGTGGGTGTATCCAGTGGCAAATGACTGGGATTCCTTGCATTCATGCCGCCTATGTGATCCTTACACTACAAGAAAGGAGGGTAACTCCCGACGGACATTCCGACGGAGAGCGCGGCCGTCGGAATATACCGACGACTTTCCGACGGCAACCCGACGAAAATGGTAATTTTGTTTTCGTCGGAATTTTGTCAGAAAAACCCGACGAAATTCCGACAACATCTCATCCGTCGGAAATTACCGACACATATCCGACGAATTTTTGACGACTTTTTGTTACCGTTGGACATCGTCGGGACTCCGTCGGAAATTCCGTCAAAAATTCCCGACGGAACACGTATCCGTCAGGAATCCGTCAGAAATTCCCGACGGAAAGTAGTGTTCGTCGGGAATCCGTCAGAAATATCGATGATTGTTGTTACCGTTGGAAGTAGTCGCTAATCGGTCAGATATCCGTCAGACATTTCCGACGGATTTCCGACGGTTTCAGCAATGTCCGTCGGAAATCCGTCAGAATTCCGTCAGAGTGTCGGCATCATTCTTCTATAAATACATGCTCTCCTCATTTCCCCTCATTCACTCTTCACTTCCCTCTTCTTTCTCTCTTTGGAAACAACATTTTCGAAAAAAATCATGTCTTCATATAATTTTCGTGCGTGGATGGATAATTATCATATGGATCCAAACACCAATTTACTTACGGAAGAATACGCGAGAGGCATTGGAGAATTCATGACGGTAGTTCAACGCCAACCAGAAGCAAATACTGGTATGTTAAGATGTCCCTGCTCTTCATGTAAAAATAGTAGGGTTTTAAAGGAATGGGATGTTTGGAAACATTTATATAAGAAAGGGTTTGATAGGAGTTACAAGGTTTGGTATCTTCATGGAGAAACTAGTTATGAATATGGTAGTACTAGCGAAACTCAGATTGTGGATAGGTTAGAAGAACTCGGAAATAGGTTTGAAGAACGAAGAGAAGATGTAGATTATGGTTATGGTATGGAGCAGATGGTTAACGATCACTACAGAGGGGAAGAAGAACCCAATGCAGAATCTATGCGATTTTTTGAAAGGTTGGATGCAGGAAAACAACCTTTGTACACAGGATGTAGAGATGGTCATTCAGCTTTATCATCTGCAACTAGATTGATGGGTATTAAGACAGATTATAATTTAGCTGAAGAATGTGTGGATGCGATTGCTGATTTTGTTAAAGGTGTTCTACCTGAGGGAAATCTTGCACCGGGATCATATTATGAGGTGCAGAAACTTGTTGCGGGTCTTGGCTTGCCGTATCAGATGATAGACGTATGCAGAGACAACTGCATGATATACTGGAGAATGGATGAGAAACGGGATAAATGCAAATTTTGCGGGAAAGCTCGTTATCAGGATACAAGTGGAAGAGTTCTGGTGCCTTACAAAAAAATGTGGTATTTGCCTTTGACGGAAAGATTGAAGAGGCTTTACCAGTCTGAACGCACAGCCCAACCAATGAGATGGCATGCAGAGCACTCTAGAGATGGTCAGATAAGACATCCTTCAGATGCAAAAGCTTGGAAACATTTTCAATCAACATATCCGGAATTTGCGCATGAGAGCAGAAATGTCTATCTTGCATTATGTACTGATGGTTTTAACCCATTTGGAAAGAGCGGGAGACAATATTCTTTGTGGCCAGTAATTATGACACCATACAACTTACCGCCTAATTTGGCCATGCGACGAGAGTTTTTGTTTCTCTCCATTCTCGTCCCTGGACCAGAACATCCCAGAAGATCACTTGATGTTTTTCTTCAGCCACTGGTATATGAGTTGCAACAACTATGGACGCATGGTGTTGAGACATACGATGTTTCATGCAAACAAAACTTTCAGATGCGAGCAGTACTTATGTGGACGATAAGTGATTTCCCAGCATATGGTATGTTATCTGGATGGACAACGCATGGGAGGTTATCATGTCCATACTGCCAAGATAGCACAGATGCTTTCCAACTAAAACACGGAAGGAAAACGTGTTGGTTTGACTGTCACAGAAGATTTCTACCACCCGATCATCCATATCGTAGGAGTAGAACTTTGTTTACGAAGAACAAGAGGGTGTTTGACGGTCCACCTCCAGAAGTTAGTGGAGAAGATTTGTGGAAACAATTAAGAGATTTTGGTGCAGAAAGGACCCCAGACGTTGGTCGACATGAAGGTCGTCCAGTTGATGCTGTTGGAGAACTACACAACTGGCACAAAAAGAGTATTTTCTGGGATCTCCCTTACTGGAAGGATCATCTGTTGCGGCATAATTTAGATGTCATGCATATTGAGAAGAACTTTTTTGATAATCTGATGAACACGATCCTTAACGTCCAAGGTAAAACGAAGGATAATTTGAAGTCAAGACTTGATTTGGTCGATATTTGTGATCGTTCTGAACTTCATGTCGATGAGAACG
This sequence comes from Moricandia arvensis, assembly GCA_905132765.1. NCBI lineage: Eukaryota > Viridiplantae > Streptophyta > Magnoliopsida > Brassicales > Brassicaceae > Moricandia > Moricandia arvensis. Next base: position 30,981 of record CAJHQP010001774.1, read on the forward strand.
GTAAGGCTCCTGTTCCCATATATCGGTTGGATGCAGCTGCAAAGGAGGAGTTCTTTGATTGGATTACGGAGAGGGTTGCATTTCCAGACGGGTATGCATCAAATTTGGCCAACTGTGTCGATAAAAGTGAAGGAAAGTTTATTGGCTTGAAGAGTCATGATTGTCATGTAATGATGCAGCGCCTCCTTCCGTTTGCCTTTTCCGCGCTATTACCTCGAAATGTTCACGAAGCAATTGCAGGAATAAGTTCTTTCTTTCGTGATTTATGCACGAGAACAGTCACCGAAGAGGGAATTCGCAATTTGAAGGAGAAAATACCTGTGATTCTGTGCAACCTCGAGAAGAAATTTCCTGCATCATTTTTTGATGTAATGGAACATCTTACTATTCATCTGGCAAGGGAATTGGAACTTGGTGGTCCCGTGAACTACAGATGGATGTATCTTTATGAGCGTTACATGTATCATCTGAAGAAGAAAGTCAAAAATTTGAGCAAGGTGGAAGGATCTATAGTCGCACAGATGATCAATGAAGAAACTTCGAACTTTGCAGAAAACTACTTTCCATCAGAAGTGCAGACAAAAAACAGAAGACCTGCTCGGCATGATGACAGAGGGGAAAGGGCAACATATCATGTCTATGTCCCGAACATCTTTACTGATATTGGACGACTTAGTGGGAAATCAAAGAATCGAAGACTTACAGAGAGAGAGCTTGGTCATTTGCATACATATTTACTCACCAACTGCGAAGATATTCTACCATATGAGAGGTAAATATTCATATTTCATTTTACAATAAGTGATTTAATAAGTTCTATTTTAGATTACTGATTAGTTCAATTTTTTTTGTAGGACGTATATGGCATTTTTGAGGTCAACTTATAGACACGCCACAAATGATGAGCTTGAACAACTTAAACAAGAAGGATTTTCTACATGGCTGCTTAAATATGTGAGTGTGTTGGAATTTGAATATTTATTTTAATAAATTACATATGCTCACTAATTTACATATGAATCTTGAATATTTGTAGGTGAGAGATGGTATGGCAAGCGGTGAAGTATTTGATGATTGGATCCAGGAATTTGCGTGTGGACCAAAGAGTATGGCGAAGTCATATCCAAGATATTGTACTCGGGGATATGCATTTACAAGGGAGGGCGTGTCAAGCAAAACTTATGATTCTGGTGTTTCGTCTTCATCCGGTGATGATGTTTACTACGGAAAGATAAAAGAAATTTTGAGGATTTGGAAGTTAGGTTTAGGGATTTTAGGTTTCAAATTTAGGAACTTTGGTTAGAATGGATAGTTTTAGGAATTAGATCTTAGATTTGTGTTGTTAGGTTGTGATTTACATTAGTTTTGATTGTGTTTTTGTGAATGTTAGTTTATTTTCTTGTTTTGGAATTTTAAAGTTAAAATATTTATGTAAAACATTTAAAAAAACGTTTTCTTATACTTATATATATAAATATATATATATATATATATTTAAAAACGTTTTCTAATTATTATATATATTTTAAAACATTTAAAAAAACGTTTTCTTATACTTATATATATAAATATATATATATATATATATATATATATATATATTTAAAAACGTTTCTAATAATTATATATATTTTAAAACATTTTTAAAAACGTTTTCTAATAATTATACATATTTTTAAATTTTTTTGAAAAGGTTATTTGTATTTATAAAAAAAGGTTTCTATAACATTTTAAAACATTTTATAAAAACGTTTTCCAATAATTATACATATTTTTAAATTTTTTTAAAAAGGTTATTTGTATTTATAAAAAAAAGGTTTCTATAACAATTTAAAACATTTTTTAAAAACGTTTTCTAATAATTATACATTTTTAAAAAATGTTATTTGTATTTATAAAAAAAAAGGTTTCTATAACAATTTAAAACATTTTTTAAAAACGTTTTCTAATAATTATACATTTTTAAAAAATGTTATTTGTATTTATTTGTGTTTATATATAACATTTATATAATAAAAATAAGGTTCTTACAATTGTTTTTAGTATTTATATAAATAAATTCATATAATAATGATATTTTTTTCAGGTCCGGTGACGGGTCCGGTGACGGAGCTAGGCTACGTCGTTACACTCCCCGAGGACGGAGTGGTTCGGCCAGCAATTCTCGGGGAGGATCGCAGTCTTCTCGGGGAGGATCACAGTCTTCGCAGGAGCATACTTCTTTTCCGGCATATGTTCCTCACATTCCAGCTCCCATTCCACCTCTAGCTCCACATGCAGAGGCTCCGCACCCACCGGGTAGAATGCCGGTTGATGAGTTGGTTCGACAGCCCGGTCGAGATCATCTCAGGGTACTTCATCCTTAACCACGGGGAAGAACTACATGGTTAGTTTTTAAATATTATTTTTAATATATTTTTCCAATTATATAATTTATAACAATTTTTTTTGGTAGGTTCAACAAGTCCGGAAATGGCATCAGCAAGAGCATTAATCATATGATGTATAGCATGCTGAATACGGGGTATAAGACATACAGTGTGATGCCAGATACCGAGCAAGATCTGTGGTTTCGTCAATTTGCGGTATTTTCCTTTTTTTTTACTTTATGTATTTCTTAATAATTTTATTATATTATTTTTATTAATATTATGTGTGTTTTCTTTCAGCAAGACTTCAACTGGGAGTCTGGCTTGACGGAAACTGTCCGTAAGGCATTTCACAGGAAGGCTTCATCTGTTTATACCAAGCAACTGAACGAGTGGAAGCAGGTTTGGAAGAAGGGGAAGATGCCAAAGAGCATCAACCTTACGGTTTGGAAGGAGCTGATTGATCATTGGTTGGAGGATGCGACTGAAGAGATTTCGGTCAGAAACTCGGGCAACCGCATGAGTGTCCGTGACGGAGCAGGGGTGTACACCCACAACCTCGGCGCCTGCAGCTTATCCACTAAGGAGGACCAACTTGTAAGTATGTTACATATTTTTTACTTTTTTATAATTCTATATGTTTACTAAGTTTTTTATATATTATTATAGATTGAAGCAAACGACGGGAAACCCGTCGACCAGCTCGCTGTCATGGAGGCAGCGTACACCAACAAGAAGACTGGAGAAATCAACAATGTAACAATTAAAGGTGTCGTGGACTTGGTGAAGATGCAGAAACAAGACTTCCTAGCTTCTCAGCCTCCTCTTACCGGTGATGACGAATCTGATGCTTCCACCCAGTTCTCCCAAACCCAGCGAATCAACGAAATGGTCGAACGGGTAAATTTCTTAGATTTTCATTTCATTAATCATTTATTTTCATAATATTATAATAATCTAAGTTTTCAGGTAAATTTCTTAGATTTTTTTAATTTTATTAATCTCTTAATAGGCGGTCCCAAAGAAGAAAGGTTATCTGGTCGGTTTGGCTCGTCGTGCTTCTTCGTGTCCTGCATCGTCTTCGCAATCTTCATATGCTGATCCGATGATCATTGAAGAGCTTCAAGACAAGACTCAGCGTATTCAAGCGTTGGAGACCCAGAACGCTACAGTTATTGCTCAGATGGCACAACAATCGGCTCAAATGGAGCAACAGTCGGCTGAGATGGCGGCATATCGAGAGGAGATGGCGGAGACCAGGAGGTTAAACCAGGAGCTTATGAAGAGGATGGAGGATATGTTTTCTAGCAGGTTTTAGTGTTTTTTATTAAATTATGCACTTTTTGAATGTTTTTTTTAATTTTGTAAAACTTTAAATTTCTATAATATATTTTTGTGTTATTTTATATTAAATTTGAATATTTTTAAATAATTCAATTAAATAAACTAAAAAAATAAAATATTAAAAAAAAAATTTTAAATACAAATCCTGAATAACCCGACGGCCAAGATCCGTCGGAAATTCCCGACGGCAACCACCCGTCGGAATATACCGACGGCCTTTCCGACGGCTATTGCCGTAGGAATATTCCGACGGATAAGGCCGTCAGAAATTCCCGACGGATGATTGCCGTCGGGAATTTCCGACGGATCTTGTCCGTCGGAATATTCCTACGGCAATACCCGTCGGAATAGCCGTCGGTATATTCCGACGGATGATTGCCGTCGGGAATTTCCGAGTCCTTTCCGACAGAATTTTCCGATCAGGTATTTGGTCGGGACGGCGTCGGAAATTGTAGTCGTCGGAAATCCTCAGAATTCCGTCAGAATTTTCCGACGGATTCCCGACGACATTTGAGTTTCCGACGAAGCCATATCGACGGCCTTTTTCGTCGGAATTTCGTCGGGAATAGCTATTCCCGACGAAATTCCGACGAAAAGGGCCGTCGGTATTGCGGCAGCATCTTGTAGTGTTAAAGCAGGTAAAAAACTTTCTGACTTTGTAGCTCCTTGTTACACTATAGCTATGTGGCGTCAAACCTATAGCATGGGAATAAGGCCTGTCCAAGGGGCGAAGTTATGGCCTGAGACGGGTAGATTAGGTGTGCTGCCACCACCTTGGAGAAAAGGAAACCCTGGAAGACCAAGGAACCATGATAGGTTCAAGAGCAATGATGAGACAAATTCTAAGAAGAAGGGCCCGACAGTCTCTGCAACTGATAGTACGAAGCTAACTCGTGCTGATCGAGTTATTACATGTTCTAATTGCAAGCAAGAGAATCATAACAAGAAGACATGTAAGAATGACTTTGTTGAAAGTCTGCCCAAGAAACCACGAGGCCGCCCTAGGAAGAATCAGGTCAGCTTAAAGATGTGGTAATCTTGTTTATGGTAATCTAGTTATGCTCAATCGATTTTTTTTTCCAATGTAGGTTCAGTCTCATGCATCATCGCCACAACCAAGTCAGGGACAGTCTCATGCATCATCAACACAACCAACCCAGCCACAAGTGTCAACACAGCCACAAGAATCAACGCAACCACAAAGCTCAGATGCATCAGGATGGGGACGATGGTTTTAGTGCTTGGTTTTAGTGCTTGGTTTCTGATCGGATCTGTTTTGAAGTTTTAGTGCTTTGACACTTATGTAATGTTTCAAGGTTTGTGTCTTGTGTTAAATGATTTGTCACTTATGTTTAAAAGTTTTAGTCTTTTATCTTTTACATGCTTTGATACTTATGTTTCACTTTTTGTAAGACTAATGGTTCTAGTTAAGAACAAACAACAAAATGGTCATTGAACAAACAACAACTTAGTTTTTCATCTCACAACAAAGACCAAAAAATTTGGTTTTGAACTCAAAACAAATAGCAACAATACCATAGATTTTCACCTTGAAACAGAGACCAACACCTTAAGCTAAAAACTAACTTAATCTTACATCAAACTAACTACGACACCAATGGTGATCAAACTTATGATCCCAAACACAATCTTCATCTTGACTTCACATCTCCTCACCTCTGCTTTAGTTCTCACAACTTCTTCCATCAAATCAGTTACCACGCCCTTTAAATCCTCAATATCTGATTTTCCATTATTCACCTCGGTTTCAAGTCGTGCAATCTTTGGTAAGGCATCTTCAACCTCTTCAAGAACAGCTTCCTCAACCCATTTAAACAAGTGATTCTTTGCAAAACCCACAAGAGTTTAGGTTAATTGATTGAAATTCAAATTTTAAAAAAAAATTATCAACTACCTTTCTTCTCGTAAGACATCTGTAGAAAGGTCTCCCAGGATTCTTGACAGTATCTGCAGTGAAGGTTGTAGTCGCAATCCCGCACAAACATTTCCTCGGAATGCCACGAATATCAAACGTGACCACCTGCGAACTCTCTGAACTCGAATCCGAACTCATCTTCTCTCTGGTGGTAGTTTCGTGTTCGATTCGAGAATTATCCATCTCTTCTCTCTTGTTCGTGTTCGATTCGAGAATTAGGGTTCTTAATTGAGAAAAGCCCCAAATCGATTTTAGGAGATAATGAGGAAGATGTGTTTTTTTTAAGAGGAGAAAACGACGTCGTTGCGGTTAACGACGAGAATTAACTGCGTTTAAACGTTCTGTTAGTTTAACTAACGTCGTGTCTAAATTGACTCATTCAGAAAAAAGTTTAAGGTTTTTATGGTTATATCAGAACTTGGAGATTATAATGGTCCAAATCGCAAAGTTGAGGATTTGTTTAACATTTTTCCCATATATATACCCCACACTTCTTAGGCTATTTACGGAAATGCAATTCGTTGTCGATTTCTTTTGTCGAAGGGCAGGATTCTCTTTTTCCTGAAGTGAATAAAACTCTTCTTTTGATAACAAAATAATATTATAGTTGATTTTTTTTTTTTTTTTTTGTCATCAGTGTAATCTTACAGACTCAATGATTCTATAAACCAAAGAGGTAACTCGGTGTTCATGTGAACAACAAAATAGGATTGCGTCTTGGCATTGCGTGCAAGACTATCGGCCCGTGTGTTTAGTGTTCTTGGTACATGGATGATCTCTGAACTGTGGAAAGTCGCTTTTAAGAGCCGGATATCTTCTAAGTAACTTGCAAAGGCTGGTCATTCCTCCGGTTCCGCCACCATCTTCACCAGTTGGGAACAATCCGTTGCAAAAGTGACCTGAAACTGATGCAGATTCCTCATGCACTCTATGGCCCAAATGAGCGCCTCAACCTCCGAGTGGAGAGGCGATATCGCAACCCTTGTGTTTCGAGCTCCTAAGAGATCATCAAAACCGTCTAGTGTGTTGCACCATCCTTGTCCCGAAAAAACCTCGTCTGCCTTCCATGATCCATCGATGAAGCATGAGCGGCCTGTTATACATGGCGCTCCCGTAGTAGCCACATCCAAACTCTGAGGCACCATCTTTTGGGGTGTAACCTGTGCGTCAGTCCATATTGTGGCTTCTGTCTCCGCCACCCTTAGTGTCTCCCTAGGATCAATATCCAGATTGCTAAATACTTTGCTATTGCGAGCTTTCCAAATATACCATAAGATTCATGCATACTGTTGATCATTCAGCTGTGGTCGAACCCTCCAGAATAAATGATCCAGATTCACAAAAAGTGATTCAGTAGGAAAAATTGAGGGGTTTGATGGAATCTTTGATAGTGCCCACACTTGCATCGCTGGCGGACATTCAAACATTACATGATTAATATTTTCCTCTTCCGCGCCACATCTGGCGCAGTAGATATCACCTTCCATTCCACGTGCTTTTAGATTCTTCTTTACGGGAAGGCATCCCGATACCATTTGCCATAGAAAATGTTTTATCTTTGGAAGGCATCTGACCTTCCAACAGAACGCCTTCAGCGGGGTTACTGTGGGTCCGAACGTGGGAATTTCGCTTACCCTGTCTGGGTAGACTCTTTCCAATTGATATCCTGATTTGACCGTGTATTTACCATTACTTGTGAAATGCCATCCGTCTCTGTCTGGCAACGGGGTTTTGCTTAATGGGATGCCCTCAATCATTTGTGCATCCATAAGATCCAGTAATTCCCTGATTAGCTGTGAGTTCCATGTCCTAGAATCGTGATTAATTAGAGAGTCCACTGTGAGGTCCGGATATAAAGTTGAGAAGTTGTTGTTTGCTGGTCTCGGGCGTGTGAATGGGAGCCATGGATCATTCCATACAGAGATAGAGGTACTTGTTCCCATCCTTTTGATTAGTCCTTTTCTAACCAGAGATCTAGCTGATACAATACTCCGCCAGCCGTAGGATGGGGAGTAAGATCGGATCGGATCCAGGGGCGATGCATTCCTGAAATATCGATCCTTAAAAACTCGGGCGAATAAAGAGTTCGCCTTGTCAATCAACCTCCAGAATTGCTTTCCGAGCATAGCTGTATTAAAATCCATCAGGTCTTTGAAACCCAGACCACCCTCGTCCTTGGTTTTGCATAATTTGTCCCAAGATTTCTAATGCATTCCTCTCGTGGTACCACTGGAACTCCACCAAAACCGTGCAACCGCACTCGTCAGTTTCTGTGTTGTGGATTTCGGTAGCTGAAAGCAGCTCATCACATGATTTGGCAACGCCGTGACCACTGATTTGATAATTACTTCCATCCCCCCTTTTGAGAAAAACTTAAAAGTCCATCCATTAACCCTATTATCGAGGCGTTCCTGAATGAATCCAAAAACATGCGTTTTTGGGCCACCCAAACTCTCAGGAATTCCTAGATAGGATCCCATCCCTCCAATATTTTGAATTCCTAGGATGTCTCGCATCTCTTATCTCCGTGATTCTTCCACTTTGTGTCCAAATTGGATTGACGACTTCTGGAAGTTTATTAGCTGTCCCGAAACCTTCTCATATGCCTTTAAGATCCGTAGAATGGTATTACATTCAGCATTATTTGCCTTGCAAAAAAATAGACTATCATCTGCGAAGAGCAGGTGCGAGACTGGTGGGCTTGCTCTTGCCACCTTCATTCCTGTCCATTGTTTTCCTTTCTCTGCCTTTCTAATGTTCCCAATTAATGCCTCCGTACACATAATGAATAAGTAAGGTGATAATGGGTCTCCTTGACGTAACCCTCTCCGAGGAGTAATATGTCCCCGTGGGCTACCATTAATCAAAACCTGATACTAAACCGATGATATACATTCCATCATAAGCTTGATCCAGTGAGGGTCAAATCCCATTTTATAAAGCAGAGCTTGAATAAAAGACCATTCAATCATGTCGTATGCCTTGCTCATATCTGTTTTGATGGCCATAAATTTGTTTTGGCATGCCTTATTTGCCCGAAGTCCGTGGAACATCTCCTGGGCGACCAGAATATTATCAGTTATTTGTCTTCCAGCCACAAAAGCTGATTGAGTATCTGATATAAGGGAAGGGAGGCAGCTCTTCAACCTCTGACATAGTACCTTAGATATAATCTTATACCCCACATTACAAAGACTGATAGGTCGTAGTTCCGTCATCCTGGTTGGCCTCTCCGTCTTTGGGATTAAACAAATATTCGTCATGTTTATTTGCGGATCCATGTTCCCATTGACCAAAAACTTATTTACCCAGGCCACTAGATCCTTCTTAACAATATGCCATGAATGTTGGAAGAACAGGGCTGTCATTCCATCCGGTCCAGGAGCCTTGTCTGGATGCATCGTAAAAAAAGCTTCCCGAACCTCATTCTCAGTCGCATTTCTAAGTAAAAACCGATTCCTTTGTTGGGTAATAGTTGGGTGAATCTCCTCCAAAAAATCATCAAAAGCTGCAGGGGAGGTTGTATTAAATAAGTCTTCGAAATAGGCCACCGCCACCCGTTCTACCCCATTTTCCTCTGTTGTCCAATTTCCTAATTCATCATATAGGCCCACAATCCTATTACGAGCCCGTCGTTGTTTTGTCAAGGCATGATAGAACTTAGTGTTTAGATCTCCTAGTGTGTTCCACGTGTTCCGACTTTTTTGTTTCCAATATTCCTCCTCCTCCATGTAAGCCTCATGGAGCTTCCGCGTGACTTCCAAAATATCCTCCTGAGTTCTTCTGTCATCAGTTTGGACTTCCTCTAATGCTCTCTACATCTCACTAATTTTCTCTTTGCCATGCAGTGGGTTTTCTTTCCTCCACTTCGCAATCTCATGTCGACAGTTACGAATTTTTCCAATGAAATCTTCCCCATTGTCCGCTTGCGATCCGGACCATCCTCTACTCACTGACTCCAAGAAACCTTCTTGTCCTATCCACCTTTTGTCAAATCAAAATTGTTTCCTTCGGCGGGGCACCTTTTTATCCAAAAAAGCAACCAATGGGCGATGATCCGAACCTACCATACCTAGATATTATGTGTACGAACATGGGAAGAGCGAGTGCCACTCTTCGTTTGCCAATGCCCTGTCTAATCTGCACCTAATCATCTCTTTTCCCCTCCGGCCTTGCCAGGACATTTGGTTACCCCTGGCCGGGAATTCCAATAATCCACAATTGCGTATCATATTGTTGAAAGATAAGAAGGACGCCGCACTACGCAAGGGGCCACCTTGTTTTTCATGATTACCAGTGATTTCATTTAGATCACCAATGATAAACCAAGGTTCCAATCTTGAAAGACCGTACCTCGTCAGCCTTTCCCACACCTGATCTCGAAGTTTTGTTATTGGTTCCCCATACACGAATGTGAGGAAAACTGGTGTACCCATAGTGACCGCTGTCACGTCTATTACCCTGTTGCTCGTGTAGTGAATGGTGACTTGAGATCCATTGTTAAAAAATAAATCCAAACCTCCGCTCGCACCAATTGGATCCACTGTCACTAGTTTGTCGTAACCAAAATGAAGTTGGAAATTCTGGACAAACACATAGTCTTGTTTGGTCTCTGAAAGAAAAAGGAACTCCGGCTTGTGCTTGTGCCATAGTTCTCTAAGGTAGCTTATTGTGAACTTACTACCCATTCCTCTACAGTTCCAGCTAAGTATTTTCATAATAACATCTTTTGTTCTGCCCTGCCAGGCTGCCGGTATGAGTATAATGAAACTCGAATTTGGAAAATGCCTTTTCCTAGCCCCTTATGGTTGCCGGCTGGGGTAGCAATTATTAGCCGTAAAAATAAACCAAAAACCTTGTCCTTGAGTGACCAAAATGAACCGAATTTTAAGGCTATTACCCTTGTCCGGGAGTGACCAAAATCCTGTCCTTCCCTTCCCTCTAGCACCCACCGGTATGTCGTTAGTAACCTTTGACCATGACCAAACAAAGTAGTTCTGCCTTTAGGAACTAGGTGGGAACCAAGATGCTTCTCCTTTCTAGACACGTGAATTCCGTTTGTTCTGTATGCGAAGCTTGGACCATGGTTTAAAGAGACCAAGTCTACACCCTTCCCTATTGTTTGTCGCTCAACCCCGGTATACCTAATATACCTGAATAATTGAGAAATCCAAGGGTAGGTGCCTCGCCCTTGCTGCGACCATAAATCCCAGCCAGAGAAATCACACCAGAGCCAGTTCGTATTGATGAAAAGATCTAGCCCAATCAGAACCCACAAGCCTATTACCATACTATCATTTCCAAATAACTTGAACTTGGAGAAACCAAAATGAAAATGTCCTTTGATCATTAAAACGACAACAATACTCGACGAGCTTATTAAAAAGAAAAAAACAGTAGACGAAAACAACAACCCTTGTAAGTAACCCCAATCATGCATTTTGTGCCACTCCATCAAGTTCTAAGGTCTTGGTATGCCGGACTTGAGGTATGAAGAACCCTTGTCATCTGCGTTTTTGGAGCTGTCACCATGGCGGTGTCCAAGCCTAGGTAACGTACGTTTACGAGGGGAAATGAGGCCATGGACCAGGCGCATCTTCGTGGAGCCACCTACTCCCACTGTCGATTTGAGAAGGTTTCTGCGAATCTCATGTTTCTTGCCCTTGTCATCACCCGCATCCTCCCTCGGCTCTGCTTCTTCGCCCTTGTATGCCTCCATCTCCTCACTGTTCTCCCTCCTTACCTCTCCGTCTCGGGTGTCCATCTCAACTTCCTCCTCCGTGAAATCCTCCAAACTCTCCTCCACATTATTTTGATGTACCAGTTCCATATCACCCTTCACTGGATCCATCTCCGTGTCCTTCTTGTGCTGTAGCGCGTCATGGTCCTGAAGCTGCCCCTCCTCCTCCGGTGACACAATATCCTGAGAGGAATGTCCCCCGGCCTCTTTTGTTACCTCTGCTTGAGTCTTGAAGAGCTCTAGCTGGAACTCCTTAGAAGCCAAGTTCGGTTCCTCTGTCACCTGATTCCCGCAAGTATCCTTGCCGTTATGATGTTGGGGTCGTCCCTCTGCTCGAACACTGCTCTCTACTCCCAAGGGGCTTCTCTCCCGCCTTTGTCCCCGAGATCGCCGAACATTCTCCTCGTACGGAAAGTCCCTTACTCGTTCCTCCCGATGATGCCTAGGTCTTGAGCTTCCTTCATCTCGTGGAAATTTCTGCGGAGGTGACTATCTTTTAACTTTTCCCTGTCCACCACCTTTACCCACTTGTTCTCTTCTCCCTCGAAAACCTTACCCTTACCCTTCCCTACATGGTCTCGCTTATCCTTCTCCCCAATATGTCCATTTCCATGTATGACGACCCCTTTGTAGCTACGAGCTCGATCCTCCATTCTTCCCCCACCATATCCCTTGTCTCCCTCTTCTTCTCCTCCCTCTTAGGGTTGAGAGTGCATCTCTCAGTGGCATGGCATAGACTAGAACACAATTTACAGAATCCAAATAGTCTTTCATACTTCAAGGATACCTGGGCCTCCTCGCCATCATGAAATTCTCCTCCCATGAAATCAATAGTGGTCTCAAAGCATAGTTCCTTATTAGCATCAAGTACCACTTGCACTCTCCCCATGTCTAAATCAACTGCCACTGCTGTTCCAATACCATTCCCGATACACTCAAATGTCTGGTAAGCCCAATACTCCAATGGGATGCCCAACACTTTCACCCAAAACGTGATCTCTGAGGGAAACGTGTGTGCCATTCTTGGTTGCCATCTAGCCAGGGCTAGCATCCAGTAGTCAAAGTGGAACGGTTGTAAGCTCAACACGGAAACAATGTCTTCCTCCTTTTTGAAGTCGAATTGGAATTTCCCGAATCCCAAGTCCGCACCAGAAACCCTATCCTCCATCTTCCAGATCTTTGGGAGTGTCATCACCAATGCCTTGATGTCTTGCTCTTCGGGATTCATACAACGGCCTACCAGGGTCTTGGAATAGCTCTTAATGAGCGCAGTATTGTCGAAGTGAGGAACGGAAATCTTCAACCGCTTCCTGGTGCCCTCCCCATTCTCTGCTGCTTTTCCAATAAGCGAGCTCTGAGCCATGACAAGAGAGAATAACCAGCAACTGAACTTCTTCTTGAGCCCGAGTCGGATGAAAGCTGTATGAGTTTGTGCTTTTCATTTAACCACAACTCCCTTTATATACCAATACCATTTTCCTTTTTTTCCTTCTCCCCAAATCCTTGCCATTACTGTCTAGTATCCTGACGGAATAACCCGACCATCTTCTCCAGGGTGTAACCCTATCAAATCTGTTCAATAGGATTCCAAGAGATCTTTCGTATCTTCCCTGTATGAAGGTTAGAAATTGAAAACTTCCTCCTTGGGTACCAAGACAATAATGACTTACCAAGTCCTCCTGGCTCCGATTGATTGGGAAGATCGCACCTTTGATTTTCTGTAAACCCATCTTAATGATGATGGGGAACCAGATCTTCGTATCAAATCTCACAGGAAACTGAATCCAATTCCACGCTATATTTCCTTTACTGACCGTAATCCTCCCGATTTCCAAATCTGGAGGAGTAAAGACCACATCGGTTGCCCTCTGAACCCTCCAGCCCTCCAGAATAGCTCCATGGAAGTGACAATTGAAACCCTGGCCTAGGCCGCCATCCTTTCCATAATTCGCCATCTGAGTCGCCGTCTTTATTCGTTATTTTTTCTCATATAAATAATATTATAGTTGATATTGGTTAAAAAAGTTACAAGGGTTTAAGTGAAGCTAAGAAAACTCTTATAGTATTAGTTTATGTTAATTAGTAAAATAGATTTTGACTCGCCCTTTCAATGGCGGAAATATTTTTTTATATATTAAAAATTATATATAACTAAAAATATTTTAATTTTTATTTTTTAAAATCGAAAGTATATTTTGATTATCTTTCTTTTTTAAATATAACATATTCTGATTACCATATTCTGTTGAAATTGTGATGTTTAGGTAAGATATGAAAGATTATGAATGTAGATGGATAGTTGAATAATAAGGATAATTATAAATATTCATTTCTAATTAAATGGTACCATAAATTATGTAATACACTAACAAACTTGAAACCAATGTTTTGAAAACCAGACCGGATACCGACTCGGTGTAGTTACTGGTTGAACCGGTTCAACCGGTCGAACCGGAGTTTCCGTTTTTAAATTAAATATATATAATCACATATTTACACTATATAGACTTAAAAGAAAATAGTTATACATATAGAATATGCTATGTTCTCGTATATACAAGAAAAGTGAATACTATGTAAATTGAAATTGATTAAAAAAATTACCATATTCATTTCTTCATATATATAAACTATAAAGTCTTAAATTTTATAAATATAGCAAAATAAGAATAGTATATGAGAGATAAAAGATATTTTTATATTCTTTCTTATAAAAGTAAAATTAAATAGAAAACTAATTAAATATTAATATTTAAAGATTGATTATGAAATAAGAAATATTAAATTGTAATAACAATTAAGAGCACATTAATTATATATTGATTTTTAGAACCGGGTTTTGAAATTGACCCGGGTCACCGGTTTTACCGGTTTTTAGCCGGTTTTACTGGGTTTTAAAATTATGGGTTTTAAACTGAACCGAACTCGGCTTTCTCAGCGAGTCACGGTCGGACCGGTTATTTTTCAGCGAGTCTGGGCTATAAACATAACTTATGTTTATATATTGTAGAATAGCATTTCTATTTGATGTTCATCAAATGGAATGGAAATAAGCAATATTACATTGCTTAGAAGAAGCGAAGATACTATATATGGCAAGCTTGAGGAGGAGAGGAAAGTGGTATTCCTATATTTTTTTGGTATTCCTAAATTTTTCATTACAAATATGAGGACTGTTGAATTTGAAGAGCACGTCAAATTATTCTATTTCATATAGTATAGAAATATGTGAACAAAGTAGACTATATCTTAAATAGTATCGTAACCCAAAAAATATGTACACAAATATGTATGTATCTCCTTCCTCGTCTTCACCAACCATGATTCTGCAATTTCATATTCATCTTGACTTTGTCGCCTTCTTCGATTTCGTCATCATCTTTGTCTTCGTCAATTGATTCTTCACCCAATTCTTCATTTTCCTCATCTTTGGTAATCAGTTCTTCAAATGGTACAAATCTGGAAAGATGGTGGCAGCAATGTGTTCGTCGTATTAAAAAAACAGAGATCTGAGAGGGAGAGCAAAAAATAGAGAAGAAGAAGAAAAATAAATTGTTAGGAGAGAATGTGTGACTCTCAAATGGAAACGAACTATTTTGGAAACATAATAGTTATTAATTTATTTATTTTCTCCTAGCAGGTTTTACCAGTTATAGTAAAAGGTAATGTGGCGATATTACATAAAAGACATGAGAAACAGTGAAAAGAAAGGGCTTTTGGTTATGGATTGAATTATAATTTTTTGATGGTCATACAATGCAATTTCCCTTAAGATATAGACCTCTCTCTTTTTAGAAGCTTCGTTCTATCTCTAGAAACAAAAGCGTCTGAAACGTCCATCTTTGTTTCGACGTCTAGTGTTGGAGAGTCTCTTTTTACCTTTTATAGTCTTTTCTCTTTGCTTTCTCCATGCTAACCCAATCCTAAGACGAGAGGTGTGTTGCTATGGTATGTCGGGATGACTCCGAAGACTTATGTGGTCATAGGTGTCATCTTATGACGTTCTTGGAGGAGCTTGAGTCGTAGGAAGGCGAAAGCAGGCCAGGTCAGCTTTTAGGGATGAGAGGAGTCAACAAGTTGATTTTTCATTTTAGATCTCTAATCGCTCTTCTCACTGCGGCAACGCATGACTCAGTGAGAGATCTCCTCCAACTTGGATCTACGGTCTGGTGTGACGGTGGGTCAAACAGAGGTGTGGTGAGACAATTGATGAAGATAGTTTTGGTCTCGGTTCGTGTGGAAGACGTGTTGTAGGGTTTTGCTTTATTAGAGGGGTATCCCGGAGGACGAGTTATGCAGAAAGTATGCGGTGGGGTTTCACATCCCAGCGCCAGCGGTGATGTCTCATGTCTCGTTCAGCGGTGAAACCTCACGCCATTGACAACCTTAGTTACTGGTTCGGTCACTGTATGATCGCCAAGATCCGTCTTTCAGTACTGGTTCTTCCCAGTTTATGGCTAACGAGCTGATTCTGAACTCGACGGTGATTGGTTCTCACCATATTTGTGCTGCAAGAAGATGAGATGTTGGGTCGAGCTTGTAACTCTTATCTTTAGGTGTCCAATGTTATGGCCCATATTGTAATTTAGTTTTAGCTTTGTCATAGTCGGATTTTCAGAATTGTCATCTTGTTTGGTTAGTTTAGGTGATTAAGAGGCGGCTTATTTTGTATGGAGAGTGAGCTTGTTCTTGCCGGGTAAAAATATAGTGAAGTATCCATTCGGGTAGCGTATGATCCATCTATGTGTTCTTAAGTGATTCTAGATAGCTAAAAATTATGGTGATGATTGATTGGACTTTAACTTATCACTTTAGCTTTATTTTTTTAAAAGCACTAATCTTAACCGATCATGATGTAGCTTTATTTTTAAAGCTAAAGCCTTGCTACATCATTTATAGATTAACTTTTTTGTTTGTTGATGTTTTGCTTTTTTCCTTTAAGCAACTATTAAAGTGCTTTAAAAATCATAGTATGTTTTTAGGGAGATTTGCCAAATATGACTCAAAACTTGATTTTAAATGCAAATGTGTACCAACTCAAATCAAATGCAAATGTGTACCAACTCAAATCAAATGCAAAAGTGACTCAAAATACTAGTGAAATTACAAACATCCTCTCATGACTAAAAAAAACAGTATTGTAATTTACTATTATAATCCTGCAAGTGATAAGACTTCCTCAAAGTCTTTTCATGATGTAGATCTTAAAAATAATTTATAGATTTTATAAAAAATATTTTGATTAGTAAAAATTCTAATACTGTAATTATAGACATTTATAAATTATGTAAATTTAGATTTGCTAAAATTGAATAGTTTTCAACATAGATGAGTGAATGTACGTTAGTCATGATATTCTTTGGTTTATGGTTTTGTAACTATGTTATAGTATTATATGTGTTTTTAGGGTTAGATTGTGGTATCTTAATTTTTTTTCAAAAACTAAATTTGACCTATATGTGTTTAGTTTTGTATATATTAAATACTTTATAAGTTTATTTTAAATTTAATAAAGTTTTTGTATGTGATTTAGTAACATATTTGATTTTGGGGTTTTGGAAGACTTAAGTTTTGGAAGATATAATGCACTAGAAGACTTACTAAAAGACTTAATTACCATTTTCTGCTTAAAATTTTAGAAGAATGTAGGTTTTCTGCCTACCGTTAAGTCTTCCAATTAGTCTTCCATAAGTCTTCCAATGAAAGTCTTAAGTCTTCCATAAGATCTAGTGTATTAGACCTTAATAATAATTTAATAATTTCGTAAGAAAATTTTGGTTGAGAAAAAATCCTAATCATCTAATTATAGACATTTTAAATGATATAAATTTAGATTTTAAAGTTTATTTAAGTTTTATGAAGTATTTGTTTTTAATTAGTTAGTTATTTTGAGTTTAGAGTATATGTGACTTAAGTTTTCCAACAAATAATGCACTCGAAGACTTATGCGGAAGTCTTCTGGGTGAATAGTAAACTTAGGGTCTAGAAGATTTTCAAGTAAGTCTTCGAAGAGGTATTCTATTAGAAGAATTACTTGAAAATCTTTTGAATCGAAAATATTTAATTTTATTGAATATTTTGTCTTCTTATATAAAGAAAAATTTACACATCATCTCCCTTCTTCTCAAATGGCTACAACAAAATGTAATTATCTTATTCTAAAATTCTCCAACCTCTCTCTAATCTCTTTGAACTTAAAAAACAAAACTTTATATCAATTTCTCATTTTTATCTCATGTTTCTCACTTATTTGTTTTGTTTTTGCAGGTTTTTTATCACATGGTTCTCATCTTCCACTCCTTTAAAGGTAGATCTATAAATCATATTTTTTTCATTTGGTAACCTTTTGTTGCTTAAAGTTCTTAACTTTTGAAAACTATTTTTGTTGTTTTAAGTTCTTACCTTATTTTTGAAGATTTTCAATGTTTTGAAGTCAATTGAATGCTTTTAGATATGCATTTTTTCAGATCTGAGACGACTTGGAAGAATTTCATGGAAGTCTTTTCGAAAGTCTTCCAACAACTAGAAGACTTCCGCGGAAGTCTTCTGAGCGAGTAATAAATTTAGGGTCTAGAGGACTTTCAAGTTATTCTTCAAGGAGGTATTCTATTAAAAGAGTTTGAAGTAAGTCTTTCAAAAAAAAACCAAACTTTATATTAATTTCTCATGTCTTTCTCACTGATTTATTTTGTTTGGATATGCAGGTTTTTCAGATATGAGACTACTTGTAAGACTTTCATAGAAGTCTTCTCGGAAGTCTTCCAACAAGTAATACACTAGAAACTTTCTGCGGAAGTCTTCTGATGGAGTCTTCTCTCATGTTAAGTGGAGTTTAAACTTGTTTTTGTAGAGGAATGATCTATAATATTTTTTATGGTCGTTTTCTGATTTATAGGTATACTCTTTTAATTGTGAATTCTTTTGTAAATTTAAAGATATATTAATGAAAATTTTGGTAAATATATTCATGTCTACAATATTATCTTGAAAAAGTACTTGACATTATTGAGGTTCTTGACACAAATTCAATAGCAAAACACAATAACACAAAAATTAGTCAAATTTACTATGGCTAAGGGAGAATACTTTTCAAAAAAAATTTAGTCAAATTCACCAAATATCAAATGTTACATAAATAATTAAATTTTTTATGAGCATTAAGTTCTATACTAGTAATAGAATCTGGATTTGCTAATGCAATTTGCTCCAAACATGAAAGCAGCCGCTCATACCCATCTTTTGTTTGACATAGATATTTTCATCATTCAAAATTAGAGAACATTAGCAAACATAGAAATCAGGGTCAAAAAAAAATAATCCAGAAGACTTCCAGGGAAGTCTTCTATCATTAGCTAGAAACATTATAAACATATTTGAATTTCATTCAACACCCAAATATTGTCTAAAACACATGAATTAACAATACAATTTTAAAAAGTCATTTTAAATTTGAAGAAAATGAAGGTTTATTATATATTGTCGTAGAAGACTTCCGTGAAAGTCTTTCAAGAGAAGACTTTTGTGAAAGTCTTCTGAGAGAAGAATTTCTTGGAAGTCTTCTGAGAGAAGAATTTCTTGGAAGTCTTCCATTCATATCATTTTTCCAATTGAAAATTTACAAAGGAAGACTTCCATAGAAGTCTCCTCTACAACAGACTTCTAAGAAAGCCCTCCTTTGTAAATATTGGCTTACTTTTGTAATTAAAAAATTCTCAAAAATACCAGAGAAGACTTCCCTGGAAGTCTTCCCGGATAAACAAGTTAGTTTTGCAATTGATCGATTTGTGTCAGAAATTTGACTTTCTACAGAAGACTTCCCGGTAAGTTTTCCAACGGAAGACTTCCACGAAAGTCTTCTCAACTTTTACATTTAGTCTGCTTACGGTCGGTGGAAGTATGCGTATGTTATTTTTGCAATTGACAATATTTGACTTTTGTTGAGAAGACTTTCAGGGAAGTCTTTTTTGTTACCTTATGTTTGACCAGAATCACAGAATAAAAACCTGGAAGACTTCCATGTAAGTCTTCTGTCTAAAGACTTATATGAGATTCTTCCAATTTAAATTAAATGTTTGAGTTTAAATTTTTAATTGCAAAAGTAACATACGCAGACTTCCACCTACCGTAAGTAGACTTAATGTAAAAGTTGAGAAGACTTACCGAGAAGTCTTTTGTAGAAAGTCAATTTTCTGACACAAATTGGTCAATTGTAAAACTAACATGTTTATCGGGGAGAAAACTTCCAGAGAAATCTTCCTAAATTTTTTTTGTCAACAAAGAAAGTTTGGAAGAGTTCCACGAAAGTCTTCTCTAAAAAACACACAGAAAGTCAATTGCAAAACTAGTCTATGCTTTGACCAGAAGACTTTCGTGGAAGTCTTCTCGATGTAAGTCTTCTCGCAAACAAATCTGGGTAAACAATTGGATTCATACCTTAAACCACTTAGGAAACTTTCTTAGTTCTCAAAGTACACATAACTTCACCAAGACAGATACTCAATTGTTAATGACCAGAAATCATGATCTTGAATGGCTATATGAACCATAAAAAATTTAGAATAAAAAACCTCAGATTTTTTTGGATGAAAATATAGAGAAATTGAGAGAGATGTAGTTTTTGTGGATAAAATATGAGATAGAATTAGTGAAAATTAATTTTTTGATGCATTAAGAGCTTCATATCGGTTGTTCATGGTTGTTGGGTGAATTGATGACAATGACACTTTCGTGAATAATTGATGAAGATTAGGATGATAGAGTAAAACACAATTTTCGAAGACTTACTTAAAGTCTTCCAGTAAGTCTTCCAGTGGCATTTTCGTGAATAATGAGAACTTCTGGGGTGAATAGGGCAAGTTAAAGTTAAAAAAAATAGTTTTGTGTTTGACTTCAAGTTTTGAGTCAATTTTGCGAAACACCAATGTTTCTATAGCAAAATAACAAATAGCTTCAGCAATAAAAACTAAAGACTAAATCATATAGCTTCATTTCTACACTTAAAGTTCAACTAATCATCCCCTATGTATGATCAAGTAATATATACTATTAAAGCAAGATATACCCGGACACTTTTCCCTTGTTTTCAACTTATTTACAATATCATACCACTTTTATTTAATAATTAATTAATGCATAAAAGTATATAGTAGTTAACTAACAATGTCAAGAATATTTTTCTCCTAGATATACCTGGAATTCTATTCCATAATTTATATTATATATTGTTAAATTGATACTATTTGCATTCACTTTAAAACAATATGTTCAAGTTTGGTAATAAACACAATATTTATTAGCTATAATCACTCCTTCATTTAGTTTTTACGTTTAACCGATTAAATTATATAAATTTCAAATTAAACAGATTAAACATTTAACATTGAAAACCCTTTAACACTTAGTATATTTAAAAAAAAAGAATATTCTAAATTGAATCACGCCAATGTCTAATTAAGCGTGAATCACAAAAGAAAATCTAAACTTTCTAATCAGATCGCATTTTTGATATATGACAATCAATTAATATTAAAAAGAAATATTCTAAACTGAATTATAGCTATAATCAAGCAATATCTAAATATTAAATACCTAATTAAATGTTAAATCACCAAAATATCGATCATTCCTAATTAAAGTATGTTTATGTTATAGGCATGGTTTTGAAAACGGGATCGGACCGCCCGGTCGAACCGGTCCGATCGTAACTTGTTGAAGAATCTGAGTCAAGTTTGGTTTAAAAGTCATATTTGAAAAACCTGGTAAAACCAGCTAAGAACTAGTAAAATCGGTGATCCGAGTCAACTTCAAAATTCGTTCTAGAAATTCAACATATATCTAATGTCTTTTCAATTTTTATTAAAATTTAATATTTCATAATCAAATTTTGACTATTACTATTTAATTAGTTTGTTTTTAAGAGAGAATGTAAAAATATCTTTTTAGCTCTTATGTGTTATTTTTATTTTGTCATATTTATAAAGTTTAGGACTTTAGCTGTAAGAATCAATAAATACAGTAATTTGAACCGTCAATCATTTGGTTTTTACCAATTTTAATTTACATAGTATTCACATGTTTACTATATATATAACTAGATTTATATTTTTTTGTTTATTTTCTAGTTAATAAAAAATAATATAGAACATATTATATGTAGAACTAATTTTAAAAGTTTATAAAGTGTAAATATATGATTATATATATATATATATATTATTTTTTAAATAGAAAACCCGACTGGACTGGTTGAACCGGTTGAACCACTCAACCAATAGCTATATCGAATCAGTATCTGATCCGGTTTTTAAAATATTGGTTGTATGTGAATCGATTATTCTTCAAAAAAGAATATTCTTAATTATATTACGACATTGGGTTTAATAGGTTCTATGGTTGTTTGTTTATGTCGTTTGTCTTTTGTTTAGACTATGTTTCTGGGGAAACTGTGTTTGTCTCCGCCGGCATTGACAATGGAGATTGATCGTTAATCTGCCGGTTTTGTATCCCAAAATAGTATTCCTCTTGTGTTTAGATGACCATTTTTTTTTTGATAATTGGTGTTCAGATATAACTACTTGCTCGAAGTTACATTTAATTCAGTGTTGGTAACCGATATTCTGAACTATATGAATATTTTTATTTTCTTCTAATACACAAAGATAAAAAAAAATAAACTCAGTGTTGGTAACTCAACCGGTCCAGTGTATCATCTGACCATCCATCAATAAAGAGAAAGCCAGCAAAGCTGAACATTGGCAGAGTTAAGTTAACATGATGCAGTAATCTGTCCGAGAAAACTATGGACCTAACTTGACAAAAAAATGAAACTATGGACCTAGCCTAGATTCACGATTTTTAGTTAAAAAAGAAAAGAAGTGTTAAAATGGCAATTTTTTTTATATTTATTTTGGTAAAATTGTTATAATAGTTTACCAAGTGGATACCCCTAGATATTAAAAGGATGCTATTAATATTAGAAATTTATAAAAAAGGCATAAAATTCTGAATATTTTTAGTAATAAAAATTGTATAGCTGAAAAATAGAATCAAATCATATTTCAAAATTTGTATATTATTATTATATTCTATTTATATTATTATATTATTTAATTTTACATTTGAATATATTTACCTAAGTAATGATGCATGAGGTATTACCATATTCTAAAAAACTTATCAAAAATATAAATCAACCTAAATATAAATATCCATGTCATAATTAATTTTAAATCATGTCATCTTTTTCTATGAAAATTAATGTGATGGTGACACATAAATAAAATTCTAAAAATCACTTCTCAAATGATGTCTAGAAGATTTCTGAAATATATTGTCATAAATCTATTTAAAATTTAGGGGAAGTCAATCTCGATTAACGTTAAAATATCTATATTATTAAAATTGAAGTACAAAATAGAACTAATCTTATTTTCAACAGGAATGTTACATATTTTTCTTTATTTTTACTTATCTTAGCTACTTTATTAATTTTATTTTCCAGATAATTTGACAGCATTTATTATAGAAATATAAAACATAATTTACCTATTTTAAGTTTTTTTATTATATCTTCTACATTTCTTTTTCACATTTCTTAAATACTTCATCATTAATTATCTTTACCATAATAATTCAACATAATTTATTTACGTGTTAACTATAATAATTGTTAGGTAAACGTTCGAGGATATGTTCTCTTGGATATCTTGTTTTTTGGGTTTTGAATTAGGTTTTGTTCGGGTATTAATTTTTTTTGGGTGTTATTCGAGTCGGGTCCTTTCAGGTTCGAGTGAATTCGGTTCTGATGTGTATGAACATAAAAATGAACAAAACAAATATATATTTAAAAATATCATTAAACAATTTATAAAAGGTAAAATTTCATATCCACGTGGGTATGTGGGTCAAGCTCTAGTATCGTGTTACAAAATATGAAAGTATAGATTTCAATGCATATTGTTGTTTGGAGAAACTCTATTGTTACATATATTTAAGATTCAGAGGTCGATAATGAGTAAAGAAAAGATATAATGAAAAGAATAGGGTTCGTAAAAATACCTCAACTAAATTTTATTAAGTTTTTAAATACCCAAACTTTTTTGCTATATAGTTTAATACCCTAATTAATTATTTGTTCATTTTAATACACGAAAATTTAAAAATATGTCCATTTTAATACCCAAACTTTATTTAATTTAATTAAAAATACTAATAAATTTCAAACAATTTTTTAAAAAAAATCTATAAAATCTAAGACAAAATTTTAAAAAAATCAAATTTATTTTAAGATTTAGGGAAGAAGGTAAATAAATTAGGTAGAATATTTTAAAATTATAAAAAAAATATTTTTGAAGTAAAAAATAAATGTGTTTTCTATTTCAGAAAACAAAATAAATTCAAAGCTTAAAATTTTTATTACCAAATTTGAGATTATACACACTTTAGTTACTTTTATTTCTCAAACAAAAAATAAAAATTGAATTTTCTGAGATTTTTTGTAGATTTTATAGAATTTTTAAATTTTATTCAAAACTTATTAATATTTGTAATTAAAACACACAAATGTTGGGTATTAAAATAGGCATAATCTTAAAGTTTATATATTAAAATGAGAAAAATAATTAGTTGAGATATTAAACTCCGTACAAAACGGTTTGGGTATTAAAGAGGTTAAATAAAATTTACTTGAGTTTAATATGGTTTTGAGAATAGATCATTTTGTATGTTTAAGAAAACCTAATATTTTTTCTTTGTTATTGTCAATGTTCGAATAAGAGGAAAAATTGACAGAATAAACGGATCATCATAGTCTGACCCGTTGTTGGTATTATAAAAGTCTAGTCCAATAGTTATCAGAATTTGTGTTAGTCTGGTCCATCACTAACCAAATTTTATGTATGGTTTATGGATTGATTCATATATGTATATTCGGATCGAGCTAGTATAAGATATATTTTTTATATAGTTCACACACTATATATATATATATATATATATATATATATATATATATATATATTTCACAATGTTTTATCCCTTGCTGGAACTCATCCTAGTATGTTTAAACTCTTTAAATGAAAACAAGATCGATAGGCTTAAAAAAAAAAAAAGATCGATAGGCTTTTTGGCATTTACTTATGTATTACGGTTATTGCCAGTCATGACTCATTCGACGTTGATTATAAAATTGATTCGCACATCTTGTGGGCTATATAAGTTATATCTTTAACGTCCAAGTGGGTTGTACATTAGAATAGTTTATTTGTAAATGATCGAACAAATGTAATTAGTTTTGACAAACGATATTCTTAGGGTTTGCTTCACGTCCTTAACTTTTCCCCGACTCGAAGAGCCAATCTAGAGAGAGCGAATGGTCCCACGTGCTTTATACATCACTGTTTTAAGTCACAAATATTTATATAACACAAAAAGGTTTGGCATATATATAAAGTTATATGACTCATATCTAGAAAAAGATAATCTCATTGCTAACTTTGTAACGTGCCAAAAGTATTCTCTACAAGAAACAACATCCATAAGTGTTTTTTTAATAATAATTATCTTCTTAAAGTAATAGGCAGCCAGACTTCAGTTTTGTATCAGGCACCCACTAGTTCTTTATCCACACCATCCTCTAATGCTTAACCTATCATTGTAGGGGTATTTTACCAAGTAAGCAATAACACTAGCAAGTTCTAATACCCGTTTGTTACGGAATTTGCTTTATTGCTGGACCTACTCATATGATTCACATACATTCTTATTCATGACTCAAGAATTGTTCACCCAGTTCACGGCCGCACCGCTACCTCTGGGGTGGATTCAAAGATCCACAACATCCACTATGAAGTATCAAAAAACACCTCCGATGTAGTTTACGAGATCATTACTCTCTCTGTCCTGGATATGCAAACCCTAGAGAGTATACAAGAGATATAACAAAAGATTACATGGCTAAGAGCTAAGACTATAATACATATCATCTCTAGCTTACTCTATCTCTCTAAGAGGCGTCATGGAAGCACTTCTCTGGAAGCTTGAAGCTTCAGCTTCCCAGAAGCTTGGCTTAGAGATATCTGTCGTGATCTCTCCTTCTTTATTATGTCAACACTTAATCTAATAGACTTCTTCGGTTAGATTCATAAGTTGTCTGCGCGTAACTTATGTAAACCCTACCCAAGTTGAACACGTCTGATGGGCTTTGACCAAACCTCAAAGTCATGGTAAAAATTCAATGCTACGAAGTTGACAACTACCAATTCTTTTTTAGAAAGGCTTGCTTATATATGTAATATGCATCTCTTCATCTATATGTACTTATATACGTCCATGACAATGTTGTTATCGACCAGTTCTTTGATGCTTTGGGTCGGCCGTTCTCTAAACATATATTGCCGAATTATCCAGTCGCTAAAGCGTTTTCTTTTTCCTTTTTGTTCTATGGTATCAATCATCATAATCGTAAATAAACTAACTTTCACAGTATAACTATATACCTATTTGATTCGTTTTAATAACTATGAAAATATTTGATATCGACCAAAAACAACATTTTGGTATAAACTAAATTGATTGTCGTTCAGAAAATAAACGACGAAGTTGGCGTCCACACTCCATTGTTTGGATAAAACATTTAAAGTAACGTTTTCTTCTTCCAAAGTCTTTTTTTTTGAAAAAAGGCTTTATTCCATAGTCTTTAATCGTTAAACCAACATTTTAATTTTTAGATCCTCACTTTACATTATTTAACAAAGTCAGAATGAGCCGAATTCAACTAGGAGTACGCACATAAATGAAACAGTCAATATCCTCAAGAAAACTACATTAGTTTGAAATAATATCTTAACCAGTTTTTTTTCCGAAATCTTATAAGTTACATGATTAAACTTCAAGTAACAAATATTTAACTATAATAGTATGAAATACATATGTCATAGTGCTTCTACCTCTTTTAAAAGAACAACAAAACAAAGAAAAACAAAGAAAAACAAAGAAAAAATTCAAAATGGTCGACATAATACTTTTTTAAAAAATATTAAAAATGGACATGAATATGAATATATACCCACAAAATGAATTTATATATACCGAAAAATTAAACAAAATATTTATGTAGTTCTAGTATTAAAATTAGTTAAATCTATTTTTTCGTTTAATCGAGACATAATATATATTTTTACCACTATCTTTCATTTATATTTAAATAACCAAATAAATTTTCTGACTGCTACCATACGAGAGACTTAATGTCTTATATTTGAGGACAAAAAGAAGCATCTCATAAATAGTAAATCCACTTATTGGATGTAAAAGGACAATCACCTTTGTAGAGTGGTAAAGTTTGATTCACATCATGCGTTGATATTAGTATAAATAGTATGAAAACGACGACTTTACTTTATCTAGATAAGTTAATAAAAAATGTAAACTTAAATATAAATTATTTATTATAATGGTTTGACAAAAAATTACATTAAGAAATATAATTTGAATATAAAAATTAAAATTTGAATAGAAAATGAAAATTTTAATCAATTATATATTATAGAGAAAAAAATATATAAATTTCTTAACACAGTGTAAATGCAATTATCAGACATGTATTTTTATAAAACGCTTAAAATATGATTTTTGTGAAATAGGCAAAATTATTGATTTTTTTTTGCATCAAAAAGTCTATATTTTATTAACTATAATCCAAGAAGTTGATCTCAAGAACCAATCGTGATAGAAAGTAAAAATGTACTGTAAAATACAATAGTTTGAAATCAGGCTTTTTCGAAAGAGAGTCCGTTTGATCATTTAAAGTTCGAGGAATAAACCTAACGGAGCATAATAAGAACTTTGAGCAAATTTGGAGATAATCCTCAGTTTCTGCCATTAAAGCTGACCATTCTTCTTCTTCTTTAAGGAAGTTTACTAATTGAAAGCAATCAAACTTTGAAGAACATGGTTTAGTGACCACAGAGGAGAGCGGAGTTTATAACCTACAGCAGGATACAAAATTCTGCTTGAATAGGGGAGCTTGTTTGGTTACTAGCAAATGAATCAAATGTTTTTTCCACCAGTTTCGTCTTTGATCTCCTTCCAAAGAGCGGATCTTTTTTTTTGCCATGAGGCTTCTACTTTGCAGAGGAGTTTTATGCCATTATCAACATGTGGGTCAGGGTGTCTGCCTCTTCATATAGGGTATCTGAAGCGATTTGTGTGAGTTTCCAATTATCAACTTCACATGAGGCGAGTTGCAGGCTACTGAGAGAGTATATGTCGTTTCCTCATAAAGACTTTTTCGTTTCTCGCTTACCATAAGTACCATAAAATCCAAGAAAATCTGAAGAGATTCGCTTCTGGGACTCCTTGTTCCTTGACACACCATAGGACGTGGACGAGGTTACTAAAAACCGAAGTACATGGGAAAATTCTCAGAGTGAAAGGGATGTCTATGAGTGTCAATGATTGAATAACATGAGGACATTCAAAGAGCAGGTGATTAATTGTCTCGTTGTCTGCTATGAATCTTGGACATGTACGGTATGAGCTGCAGTTCTTATCAGCAAGACAATCACATACATGAATGCAAATTGATAGGGCCTGACAAAGTGCTTAATTTTTTTTTGAGGTCATGACCTTCCATACTTTTTCTTTGAGTCATGTCGTGCTTGGCTCCACTATTGCACATAATTCTGTTACAGATTGAAGCTCCATGGCAAGATTGAAGCTCCATGGCGAGATTGTAGTCTGTTTTGACTGAGTATATACCTGAGTTCATATAACTCCAGCAAAAACCACACTTTACATTCGACAGCCTCGGTTTCATACTGCATATTTGAGCAATATTGTTTGGAGTGAGCAAGTTTTGTAACGTCTCCATACATGTCCATGATGAGGAGAAAAAACCAGCTACCTTCAGGTCGGGTTCAACGCGTACACCAAGGTTGATGGCAGGTCTTGGCGGAAGCGTAGGTAACTAAGGATCTGACCAGACTTTTGTTTCTGAACGTGTACATATCGCTTTTCTTAAGCCGGCCTTGAGAAGGAATTTGGCTGCCATAAGACTTCTCCATACGTAGGACTCCTACGGATAGTTAGATTTTTCAACTGCTATGAGATCTGAATTTCGATAGTAACGGTCTTTTGAAACACATGCTAGAAGTAATGAAGGACGATGGAGAATTCTCCATAATTTCTTCGAAAGTAGAGTGATATTAAAGTTTTAAAGATCTCGGAAACCTAAGCCACCCTATTCTTGTGAAATACATATCTTATTCCATGCTATCGAATGCAGTCCTGAATTATTTTGTTTTGAGCTCCACCAAAACCTCGATATTGAGCTAACGAGTTTCGTGATGATGTCTTGAGGCAGTAGAAAGCAAGACATTACATTAGTAAAAAGGGCTTGAGCGATTGCTTTCAGTAGCGCTTATTTTCCTCCTTTTGAAAAGAGCTTCACGGACCAGGAGTTAACTCGAGAGTTAAGAAGATCTTGAATATATGGGAAAGCTTGATTTTTCTATTCGCAGATTTTTTTTTCAGGAGGTCTAGGTACATTCCCATTCCTCCTTCATTTGTTTATAAGGTTTTCTATATATATGTCTTGAAGTTTTGGGGAACTTTTCTTCCAAATAGGATAGATAAATTCACTACATTGAGTTGTTGTCCCGAAGCTTGGCCATAGCTGTTTATGATATTCATTAGCTATGCACATTGCAGGATGTTCGATTTGCAGAAGAAAAGACTAATAGCTGTAGAAAACAGAGGAGAGATCGAGGGCTTCCTAAAACAAATTTTAATCAAGTGATTCTACCCTCACGCTTAGCCCCTTGCAGTTAGCTGATAAGGGCATCCGCTAGGATAATGCAAATAAAGGGCGGTGGGTCTTCCTGCATGATTTCTCTTGACGGTGAAATGGTGCCCATTGGTTCTCCATTAATTAGAACTTGATATAATACCGAGAAAAGGTAGCAACAGATCCATGAAATCCATTTTTTCTGAAAATCCCAACCCAAGCATGAGAGTTATAAGGAAGCTCCATTCTACCATGTTGAAAGCTTTTCTCATGTGAATTTTGATTGCCACGAATTTTGCTTTACAACTTGGGTTGGTTCGAAGAGCATGGAAGGCTTCGTGAGCAACTAGAATGTTGTTTGTGATTAGACTCCAATATTATCTTTGGGAGGAATCGTTTTAAGCGATGCTCATGATTTTTGAGATGATCTTATAACTTATGTTGCATAAGCTAATGGGATAAAATTCAAGCATCTTAGTACGGCGTTCTATTTTCGGTATGAGACAAATATTTGTTTGGTTGATGCGGGGATGAAAAGTGCTTGTACTGAGCTGAAAATTTCATTTGCTGTGATTCCCCAAAACTTATGGTAGAAAAAGCCCGTCATGCCATCTGGTCATGGAGCTTTCTTTGGATGGATATCGAAAACTGTTTTTTATCTCCTCATTTGGCGGAATTTTTGTAAGTATTTTATTCATTTCTGGTGTAACTTTCTCGGTAATGTACTAGAGGTAACCTTCAAAATTGGGTAGGTTTGATGTGGTGAACACATTCTGGAAGTAGTTTGAAGCTACTTATTCGATTTCCTCTTCTTTTTTCAGCCTATGAACCATTTGCCTTTTTCGATTTTTGTAATACGGTTCCTCGCTCTTCTTTTCTTCATCCTTGCATGAAAACATTTGGTGTTCATGTCACCTTCTTTTAGCCGTTGCTTGACTCTTTTGTTTTGGTATAACTCTTCATACTAAAAGCTTGAAAAAGACTCCATTTTAGGTTTAAAATCGCATCAATGGAGAAAGAGTAAACACATTGTGCTTTCTTGAGTTGATTTTTGATGTCTTCGATCTTCTTAAAGTAGTTGAAGAATTTGCACATTTCAATCATGTTGTCGATGTATTTGGGGATGGAAGCTCGCATGACCAGTCTATACTCAGAATATGGAGTCGCAGAGATCATCCTTTCCAACCCATATCTTGTCAAAACAAAAGCCTATTTCCTTAGATAATCTCTTGGACAGAAATCTAGTAAAGATGTAGCCTAAGATACTCCACACTCGTGTGGGAGAAGGCGTGATGCTATTATGTGTTGCCTACAGAGCGGTCAAGTCTATATTGAACTTTACCGGAGCGCATGTTTCCAACCCAAGATAGGGGATTGCCTTTGTATGGGAACTCTATCACTCCGCATTTTGTGAGCATGGTCTTAAAGGGAAGGAAAGAAACTTCAAATCACTTCTTGCCTTTTTTCTCGTGGTTGTTTGTTATCTCGTTGAAATCTCCTAGCATGAGCCATGTGCATGTTCTAGATAAGCTCTTCATGGTTAGTCTTTCTTTCCCATACATATTTTGGTACTCAGTGACCAGATTGCCATTAATAAAGGAGATGAAGACCTTGTGTCCTTCAGTGATTGCCTTGATATTGATCATACTTATCATAGTATAAATTCATAACCTCAAAAGATTGCAAATAAAAAAGTGTGAGTCCACTACTTCTCCCTACTGGGTCTATTGTGAACAATTTGTAATAACCAAATTTAAACTGAAAATCTTGCAAGAAAGTAGAAGTGTTTTTTTATGATAAAAAAATTAAAAGGAGTGAAATAGCGATGAAGTTCAAGAAGATGTTGCTTGATCAGATAGGCTCTAGTGCCTTGAAAGTTGCAAGCTATTACACTCATTCGAGAATTTTTTGACCCCTTTTCTTTAGATTTCCTTTAGGAATATGACCTACAGTCGGGAGTGGATCAGATGTCTTTGGTCCCCTTGAGATTTGTACCATCATAGCCGGTGGAGGAGTGAGCTTGTTCTCTTTGTTTTTCCTAGTAATGGTTGGAGATAGTTGTGATATGGCTTCAATCGACTATGAATTACAATCAAAATAGCAAGAGTTCAGTTTCTTTAATCATTTTACCCACTGCTGCTATTTCTAAGTATGTCAAAGGTTCCTCAAAATCCATGACTATATCTAGTATTTGGTCATCTCTAGCACTCTCTATAGCATAACGTTCTTGTTCTTAGGATTCTCAACATACCTTGGAGCAGAGTGGAGGTTGAAGCGTAATGAGAGAGTGGATTGATCACGTATGACCAGGTTGGTGGCTTGGGGAAGGACTGATCGATCCCGCGAGGTGGGAGTTTCTAAGGCTAGATTTTTCCTTTTGAGACGTTGATGTTGAGCATACTCAGATTCATGTTTTGGTGGTTCACTTTTAACTGTGGTGACGAATTCACCCGGTTCCACGGTCTCAAGACGATTAGAAATGGTTTTCTGAGAATCAGAAACTACTCTAGTGATTGCAGTACGCTTTGGTGGAGGGGCTCAAGATACAAAGAGTATCTAAATTGCATTTTAAGAGGCGGCTTGGGGAGAGTGTGGTCCCCAAAGGCGGTTATCTGGCCTGTGTCGGCCTGTGGGAGCTTGAGAAATTTGCTTTTACTCTGTTTCTCCAGTGATCCGATAGGTGAGCTCTCTTTGCATCCCATAACGTAGCATGACAAGGAGGGAGCTTAATTCGGTTTCATACATCTTTGTTGTTGAGGGAGCGTCGATTAGTTGAGGACCTACACCTAGAGTATCTACCTCGAAAATGCTTCTCCAGAGCTCTGATTTTACGAGAATCTATGTTTTCTCAAGGATGGTGAGGAGAGAAATGGACATGATGGCCAGTGGGAGAGCTCCTCTTACTTTTATCCTCTCTATGAGATTCATTGCATTTAGAAATGTGTCTCCCTGTGGGGCTCTCCTGACGCGCATATTGTGGTGAATGAAGGCGCTTCTAGCGGCTTGGGAGGTTGGTTGATGGACTTCCATTGAGCATCAGCTGAGATGTATCTCCCTGAGCGTAGATCTTAGCACGTTGTTTCTGTCTAAGTTCAGTTTCTTCCGGAGTGAGCTTTGGATATGAATTATCATCATAAGAAATGAGTTTGCGCGTTAAGAAATGTTAGTGGAGGCCCTCATAAGTGAACGAGACTTTCCCAATATCTCAATTTGGGAAATCGACTTTACGTTCATATTGTAGAAGTTGATCACTATCAATGGATACTTGGATCTGAGCTTTCTTCGAGTCCAGTAATATGAGGTAGCCTAGAGCTTTGGTGATTTTTGTGAAAGTATCATCATCCCAGTAGTGTACGAAAACACCAGTAACTTCGATCCATAAGGGATTGTACTCAGGAAGGTTTCGCTTGTAGAGGGTTTCCATCGTTCAAGTGCAAAACTCCATTGATTGAAGTGGCATGGGCGCTTGTTCAGAACCATGAGCAGGTCGGCTTAGGTCTCGAAGTCAAATTGGAAACGATCGTTACCCATGTTGAGTCCGCAAACCTTTCCCTCGACATTCTAGATCCGAGCTCTAGAAAGAAGGTTAATGAAAGCATCAATACTTTGACATTGGAGATGAAATATGCGCCCAATTAGAGTTAGGCGGAACCGCTCGGCAGCTGTTGTGATGTCACAGGCTGAATTGAAATAATATCATCTTTCATCTGAGCTTTCGGCGATCGTTAGTGGAGGATCCTCTTTGACGAAGAGCTAGCAAAGATTGACTAGTCTTGTGTTGATTGTCTTCTACGTGGAGAGAGGGATCATACGAGAATGAAGCAGAGACGTACCAAAGTGCTAGCGAGTTGCAAACACAATGAGGAGAGCTCGTGGATGAAAAGTTGATCATAATCAGAAGAAAGATGGCAAAGAAGCCAGAGCAAATCTTGTAGAGAACATAAGAAAACTATGGGGCACACAAAGAACGTTGATAATTTCCCTTGTGATAAAGAGTGAATAGGCTAACATGGTGTGGAAGATACATCAGAAGTGAGCTTTTCAGATCTGATAATCTCTTTCGGTATCTCCCAGAGCCTTAGCGTCGTCATTAGGGTTTTGAATGTATTTAATACAAGCTCTTTTCAAGTATGTTTGTACATAATTAATAGAATATAGATGTGTGGTTGATATGCAAAATTATTGGTTGTAAAAAACATGTAAGTAACCATATTAATAAGATATTATTCAATGCCAAAAAAATTAATACAAATGGATCCAAAACAAGTGGAGAAGAGGAATAAAGAAAAAGAGAGATGAATTAAAGGGGAAAAATAAAAAGATGAATTAAACAAAGAGGTGAGGATCATGGGTTGCAACTTGCAACTTGCATCCATCTTCTTTTGACCATTTCGCTCGCTAAATAAACGTGAACATCATCAATGCCTTATGAATCAAAATCCTACACTTCTCCATCTCTCTTCTTTGTCCACATTAATGTGAAACCCATCAATCATCACATGAGCAGTATAAACTGCTCACTAGAGTCTTTAAAACTTCAATTGTTTTAAATGATGTATTTTGAACCAAGCAATAATAGCCTTGTTTATAAGAGGTGAATTTAGGATAAGATGTAAATTCATCAGGGTTGGATTCCTGCCATAAATTAAATTGCTATTTGCTTGGCCTGACATGAATCTATGCTCTAGACTTTATTTAAAACAGCAATGTTCGACTGTTCATCGGTATTGATTCCCTAAGAGATTATTTGGACCTCGATTCAGACACCCAGTTATCCAAAAAAAAATTAGTATTTTGTTTCCTCATAGAATTATACTAGGTAAATTATACTAGGTAAATACCCACACTATACCGCAAAACAAATTTTTATAAATTTTGTTAAATATACAAATTTAACTTTTTGCTGCAACTAATGATTTCATGTTTACTTCTTTTGGATGTCCGAGATTTTTAGCATAACAAATATGTTTTGTGATTTGTTTTGATGGTTTTGGCACCTTTTTGTATCATCTCATCTTGATTTGTTTGGCTGCATATTCTCATCTAAAACGTTTCACATAGTTTTGCATAATTTCTAAGTTTCACATAATCATCTCATCTTGATTTGCTTGGCTGCACATTCTCATCCATCTCCATGGGAGAGAGTTCCTGACAATTCAGAACTATTATACGAATGTCCTTATGTGGTCTAATAGATTACTATTTCTTTAAGGAAATAATGACAAGATCTATTAAACTTTAAGTTAGTGACAAGAAGTGGGACATTGTGAAGCTATGTATCTTTATCGTATGATTTTGATCAGTGAAAACCAGCTGATAGAAGGATCTAACTACATCAAAAAGCTTTAGAAAGAGAAAGGGTTTGGAGCTGTATGGTAAAACAACTAAATTGCAGTCCACTTGTTTTAGAGATGAGTGTGAGACAATATTGTGCTTATGATATGTTGGTGATGATTGCGTGGTCGGAGAGGTTGACGATGTATGTCGCAGCTGCTTCATCTACAAAAAAAAAAAAAAGAATTTACACACATTTGGTTATATGCATTATGTCTGAAACTTTCAAGAAGGCACAATTGCATCGTTTTGCTAGGTTTCTATCTACACACATTTTATTTTATTCTAAATAGGAAAACACATAATGTAAAAACAAATTTTATTAATAGTTTTGCATTCCTTCTCTATACTTTGAATTTTTAATCAATCATGCTACCAAGAAAACAACATGACTGTAATATATACGTACACACCTAAACTAACAATTCAGGAGAGAAAATGTTGACTTTTAAAACATGCACACAAGCATGAGGCAGTGGTTACGAAATGAAAGGCGACCTAAAAGTGAAGGTTGATGTTTATCAGAAAGTAAAGGCAGGTGGTTTTACAATGGTAAATTAGTTTAAAAGAGACATAGAATAACCAAAAGGAGACAGCTTCCATCAATGTTCCAGTTGAGGTCAGTTATAGAGAGCCCCGGGAGAGGATTGCAGACACAAAACGCACCTGAGGGAGTCCACATGTTGAGGTGAGAGCTTCCGGTGCATAAGAGAAGACGAGTGCAGATTGGGTCGACACAGCAGCTTGGATATGTTCCTTCTGGATCAGCTGCAACCTCGATGCTTGCATGTCCCATATCCATAGGGAAGTGTGCTAATCATATCGTGTGCTTATGTACTAGCTGTCTTTGTTCAAAGCCACAAGGCCTCAGAACATTTATGGAATGAGTTTAAAAATTTTCTACATCTGATTGCAGTTTCCAAAAATCTGATTGGTTGCAGATGGAAGAGCTTACCAACTGCTTGTCTTGGGTTTTAGGCTTGTCCACGGGAGGTTTCAGCAAAGGAAAAGCGACTCGTAATTCCATGACTTTAAGACCTGACACTTATATAGCCTTCTGAAGAATCTGAACTTAGAACCACACGAAAAACAAGAAATGACTGAAGACTATATTTTTGTAACGACTACGCACAAAAAGAATGTTACAGAAGATGCCCTAAACAGAAAAAAAAACAGGTTTGGAACCGTACTTACCATATTTGAGAAGAGAGACAGTCTCTTGTTACTTAGATGTGTGTCACACAGAATCATAAAACAGATTCTTATAGATTTATGTTTTTATCTCTGTCTAAAACTCTTTTTACACAGGTCCAAAAGTAGGGCTGGGCACAAATGCTTGATACTCGGCTTGTACTCGCTACTCGACTCGGTTTGGTTTGAAAAAACAAGTATTTGCTACAATCAAGTCGAGTAACAAGTAATCAAATTCTATTACTTGCAAGTACAAGTAATGTAATCAAATCCCTCTTAATGACTTAACGGCTCTTGTAAACTGACCAGACATGAAGACCAAGAAACAGTCTTCACACCAAGTACACATTCATTCGCCTGATACTTAAATAGACATCTACCATCTAGAGATCAGATTTGAACCAGTCCAAAAGTTATACAAACTTTACAAAAATCCCCAGCAAAAAAAAAAACAAACATAACAGAATTTTAATAACCATGTAAGAAACTTATTCCAAAGTGATACATACTTTACATTCAAGAGGCGAGTCCATACTACAATAGAGCTATCATCATGTGAGCACTCAAGATCAGCCAAGTCCAAGGTGTGAACAGCGAAACTACCCATTATCTCCCATGATCCTAGCAAACGGGGATAAAACAATGTGTAATCATCAGATACATCCAAAATGTCATATCAGCAACTACCATAGAGCCAAAAAAAACACTGAGGCTTTACCTCACAGAAATCAAGTGGAGTAGGCGAAGTGATCAAGGGAGTGGTTAGAATCTTAACATCAACACAAACAAACCAATCTCCAACCTTTTCCCCTAACAACCGAGAATCTATAAGTCGCAGTCGTTGATGTACTCAGCAAGAGTCTACACTGCTTTCTTTCTGGGAACCTCACAAGGAACACTATGATTTAGAGACGATGGCTTTCGATTTAGGATGTTGACTGCTTCAGCTGTGGCAATATATACGAACCTATGAACACAGTGACGAGTGTATAAATGAAACGTTCTAATTGGCTTTACAAGTTTTTTCATTTAGTAACATGTCAGTTCCACAATGCTTTTAAAAAAGCTGATGGGAAGCGCAGGGGTACTTCTAGAGGCACTGTTGCCAATCTGAGATATCTTTCTATAATACATAAAGCAACAAATCTGAAAGAGCTAACACAACACCGATCACGAACCAGTGAGTTCCACAGGGATTCCGGCTCAACTTGTTGAAGGGCCCTGGGCAAAAAAAAATTTAAGACCCTTTAATTAATTAATTTAATTATTAAAAAGAATGTTTTAAAAAAAAAGCTAAACTTATAAATTTAGTTTGCATTTTAAGGTTTACAAATTTTTTTTTTGCATTTTAAGGTTTAGTAAAACTTTTGCGTATCATATCTTTTAAATTTTGTCTAAATTCAACACTTCAAATACAAAAAAAAATATGCGTCCTTATTGTTAAAAAAAATATAAATCTGAATTTTTTTATTAGTAAATATATCATATTTAGGTGGGCCCTAGATCTCTAATGGTGATGAACTTACAGATTTTTTATTGTTATGTTTTTTATTAGTGTTATGGAAAGTGTTGTATCTTATTCTCATTCATAGGGACTCATATATATACAAGTACATAGTTGTAGATAAGCTCTATCTCTAACATAGAGATAACTACAACATGAATGAGATAACTACGAGTCAACCATAATTATCCTTAACACTCCCCCTTGGTTGACGCATCTGACTCAGAGATTGTTACATGCCTTTGATGTTGCCTCATTAAAACCTCTCCTGGTAAACCCAAAACCCAATGTGGTAAAAAGGGAAGCCAAGACAGGAAAAAGAGTACAACACATGTAACTCCCCCTGATGAATGCAACACTATAGATGACGCATTCCTATCTGATGTCTGAGCTTCCGGAACGTCGAAGTTGCCTATGACTTGGTGAAGATGATCAGTTGGATTCTCCTTTGAATGAATTTGTAACCCTTGGACGTCTTTATATCTTCTGGAACTCCATTAAGATGTGGTCATTACGTACATTTTTGCTCCTGATCACTATGTGTCTTGGTTGGACGGATGGCACTCGACCGGTACTCAGTTGGACTTTTAATCTGCGATTAAATCTTACTCGCAGGTTCTTTCATGTCCCCACGGATCTTCTAGTCTCATGGGCTTAGCCATTACGTGGACATTTCAATATATATTGAGTCATTGGACCCAAACACATACGAACCACTTTGTTTCATGTCTTTTGTTCGTTCAGACATTTATCACTTCGTATGTACCAATGGCTTTATCCATTGTAGCCAATTTTTGATCACAAGGAATCCATACATCTTTTGTATGCTTACATGGACTGATCTGAATTGTTCTTATAGAACTTTCTGCTAAGTATTTACTTAGTTTAATCAACTTGCAGCTGCTTTATTTCAGTCCATAAACAGCTTCGGAACAATGATGTTCTTGAGAACTTCATTCTCATCTTTTTATATCACTTGGTACCTTTGATATCTTTATCCAGTGAACCATATGCTACTCATTTATATGTCAATCTATTGACCAGACTTTGTCAAATTAGTAGCCTCCACCACATTGGAGTATATCTCTTTATAAACTTTTCTTAATCTTTGTGAGTATCCTTGTGTTATCAAGCCATGCTTGAATGTTCTATTATCTCACAATTTTCTCACAAGAACTTTTATTCATCACTGGTTTGTCTGATGGCGTTTCTATGGCCAATACGCCCATCACTTTTTATTTATATTCTACCCCACGGTTTCTTTTATCTTTATGATGTTGGATAGTAGGATTCATAATCATGCAATCCGTGTACCTGGCCACAATCTGATCACCCATATTTGGTTCAAGGTTTATTTAAAACTCGTGGGAGAAAGAAATACTTATCCAACATATATTCCCAATCCTCTTCAGAGGTTCCATCTTAGACGGCACATATGTCTGTGGTGGTTTGTTTAATAAAAATCTCAAGATGGTATATGTCTGGCTTTATGACCCGTATTCAATCTGAGATGGGAATATCTATGCTCACTTATATGGCCTGATGCATACATTGCATTGTACATGTAAATTCATAATGTCCCTAAGCATTAGGTTGGACTTGGGTGATTTATCACCAAGAGAACCTGAATCTCTAAGCCTTTTATGACATGGTTACAACCCATGTTACGCGAATTTTCTTGTATGGTCATGTATCACTGGGTTTAATCCTCACTCCCCCTCATGAACATACTTATTTTTCGTGATGCTTAGGACAATAAAGCCTAATGATTTTCCCTTGTGTACATGTTGCACAACGTGAGATCTTATGGGATAACTCTGGTGCCTTTGCAATAGCAATCAAGTTTTTAGACCTGGATGGCTAATCCAGTCATGCCATTAAGTGTAATTTCATGGGTATACCAATTTGGGTATCCATGGCTCTTTTTTGCATCTTAACATACTGATTCTTAGCATAGTTTAGATCAGTAGAGAATTCGTGTATAGTCTTGACCGTTTTTATAAGGCGTTAGGCAATTTTCTTTAATGTCAAGAAACTTTGTTTTCTTTTGCCCATTGTTTCTATTTGGAAACCATTCAATGGGTCTGTATGGGTGAATAAAATTCATGCCCTTTAGGCAATGCCTTAGTCGTAGGTCTTATTAGACCGACTATACACTCATTTATAAACTTTTATTATCGAAATATAGCTTAATCATTTAGACAACTATATGTTTCAGAATTCATAAGTTTATTTTGACTATCACCATTGCCATCTTGGACCAAATGGGGTTTTAGTTTCTTCCCTTTTGGACTCTCTTGATAGAGGTCACAATGATGTTTGGGAGTTCTATATGTTTTATTTAAATGGTTTTATTTTCCATACCTATGGCTCAATGATTTGTTGGTCGGTTGTTGTGGTTTAGAAATACCACGGCTTACTTGCCCTCGACCATGGCCAAAATTTTGGGTCCACGATAGTTATTGTGGTTTATACGGCCACGGTCCGAGTTTGTTAACCTCGACCATATGAGTTGTTAATAGCCACGACCATATGCATTTATGCAAGGTAAAATTTTGATGGAAATACCATATTTCTAGTCTCGACCACGGCCTGAATGGGTTTGAAATCCACGGCCTTTGCTATAGTGGTTCGGTCGACCATGGCTCACATTATAGTGGCCTTGACCACGTCTTTGTCACCGACCACGGCTGCGACCATAATGGTTCTTCTAGCCGTGTGGACTATTTTTATGGACGTGGTTAGGTCCGAGACAGGTTTTAGGTCGAGTATAGATAAGATAGGTCAGGTTTGACCTTAGTTCTAGAATTTGGTTTGGATTATGTTCTTGCTCGGGTCGAGCATCAAGGTCGACAATACACCAAGTTAAATTTGGGTTTGATTCTTATCCGGTTTCAATATCGGATCGGGCCTAGGACGAGATTATCAAACCGAGCTTAAAAGTCGGGATCTTATATGTCCTATGTCGAGGTTTAGTTATTAATCTTCGACCAAGCAATCAAATAATCGACCAATCAACACAGAATAATCTTTGTGTCTAATGATTATAGTTTTAGGTTTTCGACTTTTGAGATCATATATTATCGACCAATTCAAGAATTTTAGAATTCAAACAATCAACCAATCAACACACATGGTTTTTCACATTAGGTTACTTCACCGAAACAATTTCTATTTCAGAACAGTGTGGACGTGGGATATGTATGGTCGATATGCTATGGTCACACGGTCATGTATGATTGCTACGATGAGATGCAAAACAATCCTAAGTCGGTTTCAAGGTCGACAAGGTTTAAACCTCGGTTTGTTTCAAGACTGGGTAATAACTTAGTGAATGCATCAAACAGTGAAATTAATCAAAATCAATCAATGAGTTCTCCACCCAATCTTATTAATTAGGGTTTCAAGGCCCTTATAGGTTTAATTTAGAAACTAGGATTTTAACAATCCATGGGGCGAGAAAAGACACACGGTCGAGATCAAACAATAAAGTGATCAACCATGTCTCATTGATCAAACAAGCAATCATACTCGGCCAAGAAGCATCCTAACAATTTTGAAGATTTCGAAGTTAAGGTTTCAAGGCCTTTAAGTGGTTCCAGGTCGAGATAAGATCAAAGTTATCGACCAGGTCGATGTCGGGAAGGACGATCGACCATGACCATGCATATGATCAAAAATGGAAATGTTCAAAAATGGAAATATTCCTAAAATTTCAAAATGGAAACTTTCAAAATAATGGAAAGATTGAAAAATGGAAATTTTCCTAAATTCTCATATCATCCAAATTTTAAGTCTTATAACTTTAGAGAATTGCCAATTTCGAGATTAGGGTTTACAATCAATCTATCAACCTATTCTCAAACAAGCAATATGGAAATAATCCAAAAACAATCAAACTCGAAAATATATCAAGTTAACCT
The DNA here is from genome assembly GCA_905132765.1 of Moricandia arvensis. Taxonomy (NCBI): domain Eukaryota; kingdom Viridiplantae; phylum Streptophyta; class Magnoliopsida; order Brassicales; family Brassicaceae; genus Moricandia; species Moricandia arvensis. The sequence goes on from CAJHQP010001774.1 coordinate 72,107, forward strand.
AAAAAGGAAATTAGGGTTATAGGGTTCATGCCAGAGTTTCGGCTAGGGTTTCCAACGAGTGAGGGAAAACAACTTTCTAGCAACCTATCCATGATATGGGCGAATCAAACTAGGGTTTTCAAGGCCCTATGATCGACATTAGGATAGATTTTACCATGCACAAACAATCAATCAATTGTGTAGAGAACAAACCAATTTAAAATTTAGGGTTTAGTGTTCTTCATACAACCAGATTTTATATCCTATCATCCGGTTCTATATGATCAAGTAATCACTCAATCTATCTGATATCCTATTATAGATTTCTTGATTCCATACCTAGAGTATTGGTTTCTATTAATTAGGGTTTATAGAAGAACCTTTTCTTGTATGGAGTAGGAAATCGGACCACCTTAGAGAGCGAATGAGTTGCTCCTTTGATGTTTGTTCCTTTTGAGTTGCAACCAATGGGATTGAATCTAGCTAATATCAAGTTTGTAAGCAAGATTAGATATTATCCAAAATCTTTATTCTGTGAGATAAAGAACATTAGGGTTCATGAAAAACTTAGGGTTTATGAGAAAACTTAACTTTTTAATTCGTATGCAGTTTTCCAGGTTTGACGACGCTCACTGTAATGGAGCGTGCAGGCGCGTCAGAGGTTGGAATGCCAAGCCGTTTTCATAGAACGATACTTCTCGTCCGGGGCTTCAATTTGATATATTACAGGTTTTCTGAGTCCACACGGTTTGAGAGAACGAGTCGTTTGAAGTTCGCCGTCGATTGAGGAGAGATTAGGGTTTTAGGTAAGTCGGCGGCGCGTTTTGTAATTGAGATTGAGAACGCTTCAGAGCTCAGATCGTCAAGCCGTCTGCGGCAAAAGATTCCTCTTGTCTTGGGATTTAATTTGATATATGGATCGTTGTGTGGCTCCACGGGGTTTGGGAGATACAACGGTTTGAAGTTGAGCAAGAATTATGGTTTATGTGGATCTGGCGGCGCGAACTAAAACAGGTCGTGAGGGCGCGTCTGAGATCGGATTGACAAGCCGTCTGGACCTACAGATTCGTCTCGTCGAGAGCTTCGATTTGATATATTACACGTTTTCTGGGTCCATACGGTTTGAGAGAACGGTCTCTCTAAAGTTCGCGGCCGAATTAGGGGTTTTTGGTTTCTAGCTTTTAGGGTAGGGACTATTGTGCTGATAACGTGTTATGGAAAGTGTTGTATCTTATTCTCATTCATAGGGACTCATATATATACAAGTACATAGTTGTAGATAAGCTCTATCTCTATCTCTAACATAGAGATAACTACAACATGAATGAGATAACTACGAGTCAACCATAATTATCCTTAACAATTAGTAGATTAAGTTTAGAGATTTAAGTAATTATGGGCCTTTTTAATAACTGAACAAATTAAAAAGGGCCTTTGAAATAACACTAAAACTTTAATAGGATTTATGGGCCCATGGCAACCGCCCTTGTTGCCGTAGTCGAGAGCCGGGACTGGTTCCCAACGATCAAACCAAAGGATTTTTTTTTTTTTAACCAAAGGATTTCTCCTTTCATTTTTCTAGTTAATGTAATCAAATCCCTCCTAATGACTTAAGGCTCTTGTAAACTGACCAGACATGAAGACCAAGAAACAGTCTTCACACCAAGTACACATTCATTCGCCTGATACTTAAATAGACATCTACCATCTAGAGATCAGACTTGAACCAGTCCAAAAGTTATACAAACTTTACAAATATGATAATATCCCCAGCAAAAAAAAAAACAAACATAACAGAATTTTAATGAGAATTCGGCCAAAAAAAACACGAACTTTGCACGAATTGCCAAAATAAACATGAACTTTAGAGCTAACCAAAAAAACACCACAAACTTTCATTGACTTTCCAATTAATTCATAATCTTTTCGTTGACTTGCCAATCTAGCACGCCGTCAAAAAATTTAACAGAAATATTTAACGTCGTTAACTGTTGGCGTTAAGTAAAACGACGTCGTTTTCAAAATAAGACGAAACGACGTCGTTTTACGTGAATTGAAACTAAAAATATGAAATCTCACGGGTTCGAACCCAGGTTGCTTGGATCAAACGGTGAATTCTTTTGCCACTAGGCTACGGACACTTTCAACGTATTAACTAATACATTTAATTTTATTTAATACCGATTGAACATAAAAAAATTTCAAAAAACTTAAAAAAAAATTAAAATTCTAAAAAATTGGAACAATAAAGAAACTTTTTATAAAATTAATTTTAAAATTAAAATTAAAAATAAAATTTTATTTTTCTTTTAAAAAATAAAAAATCATCCAAAATTCTGATTTTTTTAAAACAATTGCTAAAAATTGAATAAAATCATCCAAAATTTAATTATACACCCATTATTTTTTGCATTTTCTTTGAATTTTTAAATTTTTTGGAATTTTGTTTTTAGAAAATTTTTGAGCATTATGTGGATATATTTTTATGGGTGTATAATTAAATTTTGGATGATTTTATTCAATTTTTAGCAATTGTTTAAAAAAAATCAGAATTTTGGATGATTTTTGATTTTTTTTTTAAAAAATAAAATTTTATTTGTAATTTTAATTTTAAAATTAATATTATAAAAAGTTTCTTTATTGTTCCAATTTTTTAGAATTTTAAAATTCGTTTTAAGTTTTTTGGAAATTTTTTTATGTTCAATCGGTACTAAATAAAATTAAATGTATTAGTTAATATGATGAAAGTGCCCGTAGCCCAGTGACAAAGAACTTCGCCGTTTGATCCAAGAAATCTGGGTTCGAACCCGTGAGACTTCATGTTTTTAATTCTAATTCACGTAAAACGACGTCGTTTCGTCTCATTTGAAAACGACGTCGTTTTACTTAACGCCAACAGTTAACGACGTTAAATATTTCTGTTAAATTTTTTAACGGCGTGCTAGATTGGCAAGTCAATGAAAAGATTGTGAATTAATTGGAAAGTCAATGAAAGTTTGTGGTGTTTTTTGGTCAGCTCTAAAGTTCATGTTTGTTTTGGCAATTCGTGCAAAGTTCGTGTTTGTTTTTGCCGAATTCTCGAATTTTAATAACCATGTAAGAAACTTATTCCAAAGTGATACATACTTTACATTCAAGAGGCGAGTCCATACTACAATAGAGCTATCTCATGTGAGCACTCAAGATCAGCCAAGTCCAAGGTGTGAACAGCGAAACTACCCATTATCTCCAATGATCCTAGCAAACGGGGATAAAAGAATGTGTAATCATCAGATACATCCAAAATGTCATATCAGCAACTACCATAGAGCAAAAAAAACACTGAGGCTTTACCTCTCAGAAATCAAGTGGAGTAGGCGAAGTGATCAAGGGAGTGGTTAGAATCTTAACATCAACACAAACAAACCAATCTCCAACCTTTTCCCCTAACAACCGAGAATCTATAAGTCGCAGTCGTTGATGTACTCTACAAGAGTCTACACTGCTTTCTGGAAACCTCACAAGGAACACTATGATTTAGAGACGATGGCTTTCGATTTAGGATGTTGACTGCTTCAGCGGTGGCAATATATAGGAACCTATGAACACAGTGACGAGTGTATAAATGAAACTTTCTAATTGGCTTTACAAGTTTTTTCATTTAGTAACATGTCAGTTCCACAATGCTTTTAAAAAGCTGATGTGTCAACTCATGGAAAGACACTTGCTTTATTATTGTGTTGTTGATTATTATCACAAACAAAACAGTTAGGATCAATTGAACGCAACACATTATCTTAGTCCAATAATTGTACAAGACATAACCGATAGAGATACCAATCCTTCCAGAGTCCACAATCCAATACGAAGAACAAATTAACCGCAAAATCCCCCCTCCCCCAAAAGTAAGAACTAAACACAAAAATTCACAATACAAAATATCAAGAAAGAATCCACGAGAAACCCAAGATCCATAGACACTAAAAGTTCAACTTGTAAACCTAAATACTACCACAATTATGTTCCAACAAACCAAGGATATACATAACGCTTTAAGAGAAACAAATTGGTAATAGTGCTAGGGGTTTATTCATTTGTGTCTCAAGATTCAGAAAAAAGTAGTATGAAGTGTTATTTTTAAATTGGAATTTTGAACGACTGACTTTGAATCTATGTGAGATTAGGGGGCCTTATTGGATTTAAGGGTTTGAGAAAATTATGGGAGATTTGGAGTAGTGAAATTTAGATGGGATTTGAAGAGTTTGCTAGGGAATTTTGGTGGGAAATTAAATGGGTGATTTTGTTAGGATTTTATTAACCATGGGGTTATCTTTAAATGCAACAAGTTCGCTGAATCTCGTCAATTAGAAAAAAAACGAAATTGCTTCTCGCCAGTCCGAGCTACACCACGAAACTGTTGCTTGTGTTGTCTACAATACTAGCTAGATAAATCTCAGACACTTTATTACTAGGCCTGTTATCTTGGTGATGAAGAATCAGCAATATTGGAGCTTAAACCAAGTCGAGATTGACAATTGGGTTATAGGACATTGGTTTAATGTCTAGGCTATTATAACTCAATGGTTTACGGTTAGTAAAACCGGTTATCAGTTGTAACTAACCTTGCTTAATTATAAAAGCAAGGCTCGTGTGTTATTAGGGTTAACCTAAAAGAGAGTGTGGAGAGCCAACGTTGAGTTAACGTGACGGCCAAGGAGATTGTATTAGGGTTACAACTTTAGGTCACAACCATCTTGTGATCTTGGAAGAGTTAGTGATTTGCCTTGCCAGGCCCCAGAGACGTAGCCACATCGGTGAACTCTGGGTAATCAATTATTCTCTGTGTGTGCTCATGTTCTTACTTTCGTTCTCGTTTGATTCCTTGCAAAATTCGTAGTTCCTGAGTGTGAGGTCGTGATCTGTGCAACATTAAATTCCGCGGTTGAACAAAACAAGAGATTTCGTGTTTGTGTTTAACGACAGAAACGAGCTTGAACAATAACAAGTGGTATCAGAGCTCAAGGTTGTTGATTCAAGGTTGCTGTGTTTGAGGTATTGAATCAATGGCGAACGCAAGGATCGAGGTTGAGAGGTTTCGATGGCAAAGGGGATTTCTCTTTGTGGAAGAAGCGTATGCTTGCTCATCTTTCGGTGTTGGGGTTGAAGGATGTGTTGTTGGAGCAAACATCAATTCCAAAGTCTGTGATGAAGAAAGATGAGGATGAAGATGTGTTCAAAGAAAGGTTACAGAGGGAAGAGTCAGAGAGGTTAGGGAGGTCTGAGAAGGCAATGAATCTCATCATCCTGAATGTTGGCGATCATGTATTGAGGAAGATCGAGGCGTGTACGGACGCTGCATCGACTTGGTCAACATTGGAAAGGTTGTATCTCTCTAAGTCCTTACCGAACAGGATACACTTGCAACATAAATTCTATACATTCAAGAGGAAAGAGTCTCAGTCAATTGATGAAAATATTGATGATTTCTTGAAGATAGTTTCAAATCTTTCAAGTGTGAATGTGCAGGTATCTGAGGAAGTTCAGGCTATTCTCCTGATGGAATCACTTCCAAGTCAGTACAGTTACTTGAAGGAAACACTCAAGTATGGGAGGGAAACATTATCCCTTGAGGAAGTCACGAGTGCTGCGAGGTCAAAAGAGCTAGAGATCAAAGAGTCTGGTTCTTCGCAGAGAAAAGATGAAGGTTATGGTTATTTTGTTCGTGGCAGACCTGATAAGAGAGAGATGTCGAGTAGCAGTGGCAGGAAGGGAAAAGGAAGATCGAGGTCTGGCTCAGGTTCAAGACTCACGTGCTGGTATTGTAAGAAAGAGGGGCATGTGAAGAAGGATTGCTATGCTCGTAAGAAGAAGTATGGTGATGATGAATCTGCAGAGGCTGCTGTTGTAATGGATCCAAAAGATGATGCCTTGTCTGTGTCTGACAATCGGCATAGGGATGAATGGATTCTCGATTCAGGTTGTTCCTATCACATGACATCAAGAAGAGATTGGTTTGATCAGTTTCAAGAGCTTAATACTGGACAAGTGCTGTTGGGAGATGACAATGCTGTAGCAGTTCAGGGGATAGGGACGATTAATGTGAAGACCTATGGAGGAATTGTTAAGGTACTCACAAATGTGAGGTATATTCTGAAGCTAAGAAGAAACTTGATCTCCACTGGTACTCTAGATATTCTTGGTTTTAGACACTCAGGTGGAGAAGGGAAAACCAGATTCTACATAAATGGAAAGCTGGCGCTTCAGGGTACTTTGAGTGGCTCACTCTACTTGCTCGATGGTGAGACTGTTGCAGGGCAAGTGAATAGCAGTGTGCAGAAGAAAACTCAGCCACTGTCAAAAGATGAAACAAGTCTTTGGCACAAACGACTTGGTCATCTCAGTATCAAGAGTTTACATATACTTGCTAAGAGAGGAATCCTGGATAAAAGAAGGATTGGAGTACTGGACTTTTGTGAAAGTTGTGTCATGGGAAAGCATAAGAAGTTGAGCTTTCATTCAGGAAGGCATGATTCAGGTGTAGCGTTGCAATATGTTCATGCTGATTTGTGGGGTTCCACAAATCAAACTTCAAGTCTGTCACAGAAGAAGTATTTCCTGTCAATCATTGACGATTTTACCAGAAAAGTATGGGTATTTTTCTTGATGAATAAGAGTGAAGCGTTTAGTAAGTTCAGAGAGTGGAAGAAGCTTGTTGAAAATCAAATCAACAAGAAGGTTGCCTGTCTCAGAACCGATAACGGTTTGGAGTTTTGTAACTTGGAGTTCGATGGGTTCTGTAAGAGTGAAGGCATCGAAAGGCACAGGACGTGTGCATATACGTCACAACAGAATGGCGTTGCTGAGCGCATGAATAGAACAGTCATGGAGAAAGTAAGGTGTTTACTTGATGAATCAGGACTAAGAGAAGAGTTCTGGGAAGAAGTTGTGTCTACATCTGTTTACTTGATCAACAGAAGTCCTGCCTCTGCGATTGATAATGCAATACCAGAAGAGTTGTGGTTGGGAAGAAAACCAGGTTATAATCACCTAAGAAGATTTGGATCAGTGGTCTATATACACAAGGATCAAGGCAATTTAAAGCCAAGGGCGATCAAGGGTGTATTCACTGGATATCCTGCTGGTACAAAAGGGTACAAAGTGCGGTTGTTGGATGAAGAGAGGTTTGTTGTCAGTAGGAACGTGTTGTTTACTGAGGATGTTGTGTTTAAGGATCTGAAGAAAGAAGCTGTTGCAGGGGATGTTGCAGTAGATCCTGTTATTGTTCAACATGAAACTGTGGTTCAGACAGATCAGACTTCATCAAATGCTGGTATGGTTGAGGTTTCAGGTGGAGAAAATGTTCAGACTGAAGAGAGCTCAGAGGATTCAGAATCAGAATCAGAACATGAAGAAGATCAAGGGAGTTATATACTAGCCAGAGATATACCTCGTAGACAAATTGTTCCACCTTCAAGGTTTGATGATTATGAGGTTACTGCAGCATTTGCGCTTATTGCAGCTGAAGATGTGGTTGCAGGCGAGCCTCAAAACTATCAAGAAGCTATGAAGAGTATGGAAGCTGATTTGTGGAATGGGTCTATGGGAGAAGAGATGGGTTCTTTGCAAAAGAACAAGACTTGGAATCTGGTTAAGAGACCTAAAAACAAGAAGGTCATTGGATGCAAATGGGTGTACAAGCTGAAACCGGGTTTAACAGAAACAGATGATCCAAGATACAAGTCAAGACTCGTGGCTAAAGGTTACTCACAGAAGGAAGGTGTTGATTATCATGACATCTTTGCACATGTGGTAAAACATGTGTCTATAAGGTTGCTACTGTCGATTGTGGTCAACCTCGACTTTGAGCTTGAACAGCACGATGTCAAAACTGCATTTCTTCATGGGGATATTGAAGAAGAAATTTATATGGAACAGCCTGAGGGATTTCGTGTGAAGAACAAGGAAGACTACGTTTGTCATCTGAAGAAATCTTTGTATGGACTCAAACAAGCCCCAAGGCAATGGACCAAATGCTTTGACAATTTCATGAAAGAACTTGGATTCAAGAGAAGTGAGTTTGATCACTGTGTGTATGTGAAAGAAGTGACTGAAGGAACGTATGTCTACTTACTTCTCTATGTAGATGATATGTTGGTGGCTTCTAAAAGCATGGTGGAGATAGAGAAGGGGAAGAAGTTATTAAGTGAGAAGTTTGATATGAAGGACTTGGGCTGTGCAAGGAGAATTCTGGGCATGGACATAAACAGAGATCGTGCAGGTGGAGTTTTGACTTTATCTCAGTCAAGCTATGTTGAAAAGGTGCTTCGAACGTTCAACATGAGTGATGCTAATGCGGTTACTACTCCTGTTGGTTCTCATTTTAAGCTAAAAGTTGTTGAAGATGGAGAACAAGAAACAGAGATGGAGAATGTGCCTTATTCTAATGCCATAGGAAGTATAATGTACGCGATGATTGGAACGAGATGTGATCTTGCGTATGCTGTGGGGTTAGTGAGCAGGTATATGTCAAGACCGGGTTTGGTGCATTGGGCAGCTGTTAAGTGGGTGCTGAGATATATGAAGGGAACAAAGGATCACAAGCTAGTGTTCAAGAAGAGAGAAAACTTCAAGATAGAAGGTTTCTGCGATGCTGATTTCTCAGCGGATTTGGACAAAAGGAGGTTGATTACTGGTTATGTTTTCTCAGCTGGAGGTAATGTCATTAGCTGGAAGTCTGGTTTGCAGACTGTGGTAGCTCTCTCTACAACAGAGGCAGATTACATGGCGCTTGTGGAAGCAGTTAAGGAGGCAATTTGGCTGAGAGGTTTGTCTGAGGAGATGGGTTTTGAGCAAGACACAGTGACAGTTTAGTGTGATTCGCGGAGTGCGTTGTGTTTAGCCAAGAATAACGTTCATCATGAACGGACTAAACACATCAGCAGGAAACTCCATTTCATCAGAGATATCATTGAGCAAGGGGATGTGACTGTTGAGAAGATTCACACTTCGAAGAACCCTGCAGACATATTAACCAAGGTTGTTCCTGTGAAGAAGTTTGAAGCAGTTCTGAGGGTTCTCGGAGTGGCCAAGCACTAAGGTGTTTGGTATTTTGCCTGGCAAGTACACGAGTTGGCAACATGGTGATTGCAGATAGAGCTGATTAGTCATCAAGGTGGAGATTGTTATCTTGGTGATGAAGAATCAGCAATATTGGAGCTTAAACCAAGTCGAGATTGACAATTGGGTTATAGGACATTGGTTTAATGTCTAGGCTATTATAACTCAATGGTTTACGGTTAGTAAAACCGGTTATCAGTTGTAACTAACCTTGCTTAATTATAAAAGCAAGGCTCGTGTGTTATTAGGGTTAACCTAAAAGAGAGTGTGGAGAGCCAACGTTGAGTTAACGTGACGGCCAAGGAGATTGTATTAGGGTTACAACTTTAGGTCACAACCATCTTGTGATCTTGGAAGAGTTAGTGATTTGCCTTGCCAGGCCCCAGAGACGTAGCCACATCGGTGAACTCTGGGTAATCAATTATTCTCTGTGTGTGCTCATGTTCTTACTTTCGTTCTCGTTTGATTCCTTGCAAAATTCGTAGTTCCTGAGTGTGAGGTCGTGATCTGTGCAACATTAAATTCCGCGGTTGAACAAAACAAGAGATTCCGTGTTTGTGTTTAACGACAGAAACGAGCTTGAACAATAACAAGGCCTATCAAGGATGACATGAAATGATATGTCAGTTTCAAGACTGATATTGGTTTTCCAGTCTAGATATGGGTTTGAATAAACTAGCTTACTTGGATGATTCAAGTGGCGGTGATGTCACAACCATCAGAGCTGTTATCTCCAATTATGTTCTTGTTCTTTCAAGGACTTGTTATAGCTGGAGAGCTTAATGAAGTGATTAAACAGATCCTTGAAGCTCCACTTCAAGTTCTTTATACACTAATTTTCTTCAGTTGTTCACTCCACGTTGAACAGAGTTTGACAACATATCTAATCTCTTACAGTTAACTTAAGGGCTGGAGCAATCACTGGCTATATATACCAATTATGTTCACTATGATACGGCTGGTCTTTGATTTTCTCAACATCATTTATTCATATATATGCTCAGAAGCATTGCATTCCTTTGGCTCATAGGTGGAAAATACCCAGGAATGCGCAAAGGCTATCTTCATACAAATTCTTAGTGTGGTTTCATTTTGCCATCTCCAAGACCAAGGAGTTGTTCACCGGGATTTAAAGCCAGAACTTCTGTCTTTTCTTAAACTTTTATCTTTATAGCCCGTAACAATACTCACACACTTATTCATATATATGCTCAGAAGCATTGCATTCCTTTGGCTCATAGGTGGAAAATACCCAGGAATGCGCAAAGGCTATCTTCATACAAATTCTTAATGTGGTTTCATTTTGCCATCTCCAAGACCAAGGAGTTGTTCACCGGGATTTAAAGCCAGAACTTCTGTCTTTTCTTAAACTTTTATCTTTATAGCCCGTAACAATACTCACACACTTACTAGAAACTCTCCTTTACCTTGTTCAACAGAACTTTCTATTTACATTTGACCATGAAGACTCAGACTTAAAGCTTATTGATTTTGGTCTCTCAGACTTTATAAGACACGAGTAACATTTTTCATACTTAAGCCTATCCTTGATTAGCTTTTATGTTGTCGCCTAATAGTGGACTTTTCTTCTTTTTAACAAAGATGAAAGACTGAATGATATAGCTGGAAGTGCATCCTATGTCTCCTGAATTTCTACACAGATGATATAGCATTGGCGCTGATTTATGGAGTATTGGAGTTATTACGTATATACTCTTAGGTAAAAGCAGACCGTTCTGGGCATGGATAAAATCTGAAATCTATCGCACTATGCTAAGATCTGAACCAAACTCTGATGGCTTACCTTGGCCTTGTGTTTCCTCACAAGGTAAAGAGTTTGTGAAATGACTTCTAGGGAACGAATGTCTGCAGCATAAGCTTGGAGTGAGTTTTTCCCGAACGTATTTGTTTTTTGGTCAAAAGTTCAGTGAAGAAAAAAGAAAAACTTTTCCCATAATTTTTTCAAATACCATCTCAAAAGATGGAATTTTTGTCGTCAAAATTTTAACTACAAACCATTTCCAAATAACTCCATAAAATTCTGAAATGTTTTATTAAATGAAATCCTTATTTTCCAATAAGGGTGGATTTGATAGAGTGTGTATAAATGATAAGTTCAATAAGAAAGAATTTAAGATAACTTCTATAAATACTAGATCCAAGAAGATGAGATTTGAGAAAATAATAAAAACGTAGCAAATCATCAGTTCAATAAGTTGTATGTTGGTTTGGAACGTTTATTTTGATAAAGGTTGATAAATATCTCCAGAAAAAAAAACTCTTAGTAATATCTATATGTGTTTTTTAATCTATATATGTGTTTGTTTGTACAAAAAAACAATTTTAACTTAAAAAATGTTCCAGACACAAGAAAAATTATAACTTTGATATATAATTTTTTTCATTTCTTTAGGGTAAAAACTTTTGCAAATTTTGTATTCTTTTTGAAATTTAGGTTTACAAATGTTAGAGTTTCAAAAAGTACATATATATAATAAATATAAGTGAAAAACAGACAAAAATTGATACCGACTTCAAATATATTTTTTAGAAAAAGAAAAAAAAAGCTTTCTCTCATTTTCCGAACATAGACCTGAGTGTAAATACCCACTTCATCCATGTTTTAGATAAAAACTATATTTGATTCCAATCGAGTTTCTTCCTTTTTAACTCAAGTTGGATAGTGATTTTTGATCTCTATCAAAACCGAATCTGTTTTTTCTTATGTTCCTTTTCATATTTATTATGATTGCATTAGCAATTCTTTTTATTTTGTTTTGTTTGTCCCAGTTTTGATCTATCCAACTTATTGGAGAAAGGGGTTAAAATTATTATGTAGGCATGGGCGTCCGATGTCCAATCGGATTCGGTTCAGGGTTAATTCAGGGTTTTAAGAGCAAAAATTTTGGTTCGAGTTTACTCAGGTTTGGTTTGAGTTTAGTAAATCATGTGAAGACATGCTGCACCATGAAAATTTTTGGTTTAGATCCAAACCAGGTTTAAGTAATCCGTGACACTCGTTTCTACTTTAAATACACTCAATTAACTTGAACGAGTTACTTTGTGACTTTGTCGGTGACTGAAATCACTAGATAAAACAGGGATTTCGTTGTAGAAAAACATTTACAAACCAATCACAACTCTTAATGATAACTCATATACAAAAAATTATGCTACCAAGAAAAATGAATAAAAGTCATAAGTAACAATAACTAACAACTCATATATATATATATATATATATAACTCGTAATGATAACTCATATATACACAAAATTATGCTTACAGATTAAGAAGAACAAACTTAAGTACATAGAATAATGAGTTAACAACAAATCATATACTAACACGAGCACGGGCCTGGATAGTGAGACTAATGAGATAACAACAAATCATATAAAATTTTCAAAATAAACTTGAAAACCTTGTGCTAAGAACAAAGAATATATTGAAGAAGAAAGTATAAAATCATTGTCTAACAAATCGAACAACTGCAAGTACTTGTGAATGATCCTTGAACTCTCAGAGGGAGGTGATGATTGGAAGGGGAAATTTTGTATTTCCATTTGGAGGAATCGAAGAAAGTATATAAGATTCTGAATTAAATTTAGAGCTTTGGATTTTTAAATAGCTGAAGGAATATAGAAAAATAGGAGTGAATATTTGAGAATAAGTTTTATGAAAATTCTGTGGAGAGAATATCACTATTTGTGGATATTTGGTGTTTGATCAAGGCAAAGGGAAATGTAAGATTTGAGAAAAATATGAACTCGGTTTGTCAATATACTTGATTGAATTTCAGATACATACCATACCAACCCGAACACCCATGATTTGGAGTTAGAATTATTGTTTTTATCAATTTCCTTTTAACATTATATTAAGATATTGGTGTTTTTCCTTTTGTAGTTAAGTTTAAGATATTTTTTTAATTTAGGTTATAATCTCTATCGTAATCTATAAAATAGCTTCTTGTGATTAATAAAGATGCAACTTCCAACAATTAACTTTAATCTCCAAGAGAGTTTAGGGTTAAAGGAAGCTTAGGGCATCTTTATCCCAAATACCCTATTGGTTTTCTTAAATTTTTTTTTTTTTTACTTTTTGTCTTAAAAAAAAATTTAAAAATCGGACCAATCGAGGGCCGCCACGTGTCGGTGGGGCCCGCGAATAGTTGAAACAACCCACTAAAAACGTTTCTTATTTTGGTAACATAAGGGATGGATTTTTAGTTTAATGGTGGGCCCTACATAGAAAAAGCAAGTAAGAGACCCCTAAAATACTAGGGATAATAGTGCTCTTAGCTACTTCTCTTTCTTTCTTCTTCACGTGTAAACACAACACCAGTTACAAGATCACAATTGGCTCGTATCAATTTGGTATCAGAGCCAACTGATTCAATGGGGAGGGGGACAATGAGATGATCTCAAAACAGTTAGCACAAATCATGAAAAAGATGGAGGTCATGAACCCAAAGCTAGATCTAATACGGTCTGACATCCTTGTGCTTCAAGAAACAACAAAACAACAACAAGCAGCTCTTGAAATTATTACAAAACACTAGAATAATTACAACAACACATGTGGAAGAACGAGAGCAAACAAAAGTGGAGATAGCATAGCTTCACAAGGAACATGTGGTGTTGTTGGAAAATTGTTGAAAAAAACAGACTAGGTTAAATCTGGAGGAGCTGAGTGGGACAAAAGTTGGTAAGGAAACAACGTCAATATACAAGGAGAACAATATCAACCATTTGCCAACTGATGGGGTTGGTGTAAGTTTTTCATGAGAGAAACTAAAAGGCTTAACCATAGGTAGTGTTCAAACAACAAAATATGAGTCAATGTTTGCGTTATCAGGTGAACCCTGGCCAGCAGGAGGACGGAGGAGGTGATTGGCCAGTGAGAATGATCAGTGTATGATCGGTGCAGCTGTCAACGAAACTCAACAAAGGTACTCACAAAGTGATTTTCAGGTTCAAGGTGGAGTTGGTTGGGGAGATCATTATGATACAAAACATTATGGAGGCAGCAGTTCAGACATATGTGTGGTGCCACCATCAAAAATGAAGTTTCCACCTTATGATGGTACTATAAATGCAAATGAATGATTGCATAAGTGTGATGACTATTTTCATGATCAAAGAGTGTTCAATGACGATGCTAAACTACAACCAGCTACATTCGTACTAACTGGGAATGCTTACCATTGGCTTAGAAACCTAGGAAGGTTGGTCATTCATAGATTAGGATGGACAGAATTTAAAAGAATTTGTAAAAGTCGGTTTGGAAAGGAAGACATGGCTAATTCAGTAGGATAATTATCAAAATTGAAATATTCATGGATAATGGATGATTATTGCGGTCAGTTTGAAGAATATCTAGGTCGACAGACAAGAATCACAGGAAACCAGAAACTATGGCAATTCTGTGTTGACTTAACTGATAATTTAAAGAAAGAAGTAGAGTATCGACGCACCGAGACATTTTTGAAGCAATGGAGTTGGCTCGAGACAATGAATAAAAATTGATAGCGATAAACGAGCTTGGACGTTTGGAGGACATATGGCTCCAATAGCTAGACATTTAGTCCAAAATACTTGGCCAAAAATATTAGAGAAGAAGGGCATGATAAAGAAGCATATATGTCTCAAAAAGAGGAAGCAAAACATGATTTGCAAAAGCAATATTGGAAGCATTTGACAGAAACAGAAATTGTAATGAACTCTATATGTGAAATCATGTTTGTACCCAATCCTTTTTTTATATAATGTCAGTCATTGACGGAGATGATGAAGAGGACGGAACATTTGAAGAAAAGGACTTCGTGGAATATGTGGTAGAACGCAGAGAAGTTGCTAGAGGCATACCTGGAGCTTGAGGACAAGCTCCTAGTCGAAGAGGAGTGTAATGATTTGAGATATGGTTTTGGAATTAAAATTCCATTTTTATCAGATTCTTTTAAACATTAGATTAATATATTGGTGTTTTTTCTTTCTAGTTAAGTTTAAAATACTTACCTTTTTAATTTAGGTTATGATCTTTCTCGTAACGTATAAAATAGTTTCTTACGATTAATAAAGATGCAACTTCCAACAATTAATCTTATTCTCTAAGAGAGTTTAGGGTTAAAGGAAGTTTAGCTATTTCCCTTTTTCTCTTCTTCACGTGCTTCACGTGTAAACATAGCACCATTTACGAGATCGCGATAGCCTCTTATCATAAATAATAAATCTAAAGATCTAATCGGTTTTTTGAAAGATCCAAACCCAACACATACCAATTTTATTGGACCAAGTTTGGTCTGGATTATCGAGTTTGGTATGGATTATCGAGTTTGGTCTATTTCCCCAAACCTATTATTATAATCGATGTAAGATGGAAATTGGGCCGAACCGTTTGTGCTATAGCCGATGGAGCTTTTTCATTTAATTAAAAACATGTCGACAAAGAAGAGGTAAGGGAGGCAGTATTCTCAATCAAACCGAGCAGTGCTCCTGGGCCTGATGGGATGACAGGGCTCTTCTTCCAGAAGTATTGGGAGACCATTGGTCAACAAATAATCAAGGAGGTACAGGATTTCTTCGTGTCGGGCCATTTTCCAGCAGAATGGAACTACACTCACCTGTGCTTACTGCCAAAGATTGATGATCCGATGTTCATGACAGATCTAAGACCCATTAGTCTTTGTTCGGTGCTATACAAGATCATTGCGAAGATAATGGTGAGTAGATTGAAACCGATGATGCAAGATTTAGTGTCTCCCACTCAATCGGCTTTTGTGGAGGAGAGGCTAATAACTGATAACATTTTGATTGCCCACGAGGTCATCCATGCTTTGAGGACAAATGAAAAAATGTCTAAAGATTTTATGGCTATAAAATCTGATATGTCCAAGGCTTATGATCGGGTGGAATGGGGATATTTGCGAGCTCTTCTTAGTGCTTTGGGATTTGATCCAGCCTGGATTGAGAAAATTATGTTTTGTGTCTCCACGGTAAAATACTCTACTTTCATCAACAACCAACCTTTTGGATGTATTCAACCGGAAAGAGGGATTCGTCAAGGGGATCAGCTATCACCGTTTCTCTTCGTATTGTGTACTGAAGGTCTCATTCACTTGTTAGAAAAAGCGGTTAGCTGCAGGAAAATTCAAGGCATTCAATTCTCCTTAGAAGGGCCTATGATTCATCACATGTTGTTCGCAGATGATAGCTTACTGATATGTAAAGCCTCAACAGTCCAAGCTACTGAAATAATGGAAATTCTTAAAATCTATGAGAAGGCTACAGGTCAACAAGTGAATTTGGCCAAATCTGCCATCACATTTGGGACTAAGGTGAAGGATAACATTAAAGTGGAAGTCAAACAGATTACTGGAATCATAAAAGAAGGAGGATCAGGATCGTGCTTGGGTCTGCCAGAATGTTTCAGTGGCTCCAAAACTGAAATGTTGGCCTACATCTACGATAAACTAAAGGATAGGTTATCTGGTTGGTTCACTAAATTGTTATCTTTGGGTGGCAAAGAGGTTTTGATAAAAGCCGTGGCTATGGCGATGCCGGTGTACGCAATGTCATGCTTTAAACTGACCAAGAAATCATGTCAAAACCTCACGAAGGCCATGGCTGACTTCTGGTGGAATTCATTAGAGCATAAAATAAAAATGCATTGGTTAAGCTGGTCCACGTTATGTCTAGCAAAAGAACAAGGAGGGTTGGGGTTCAAAGACTTACAAAGTTTTAATCAAGCTCTCTTGGCCAAGCAAGCATGGAGAATCTTGAATCATCCACATTCACTCTTTGCTAGATTTTTCAAAAGCAGGTACTTTGAAAATTCTGATTTTCTTAGTGCTAAGAATGGACCAAGACCATCATACGCTTGGAGGAGCATTCAGTTTGGAAAAGAGCTCTTGAGCCAGGGTTTGAGGAAACAGCTAGGTGATGGTAAAACTGTATACGTATGGGTGGATGCTTGGATTGAAGGAGAAGTGAGAAGGAGACCCCTCATGAAGAACATCTTCGTGGACCTGATGCTCACAGTGGATGAGTTGATAGACTCCCAAAATAACTGCTGGAATATGGAAAGATTGCAAGAATTATTTTTTGAGGAAGACATCATCAGAATCATGGGGATGCAAACAGCTTTCGACCAGGAGGATTATTGGGTCTGGTTACATAACAAGAATGGAAGCTATTCAGTTAAATCGGGCTATTGGTTCATAAACAGTCTGCTTAGAGAAGAAGTCATGCGTGAAGTTGAAGCAAGACCTTCCTTGAATGAACTTAAGGCTGAGGTCTGGAAAATCTCAACAGCTCCCAAGATCAAAACATTTATTTGGAGAGCTATGAGTAATGCAATTCCGGTGGGTGAGCTCTTAGTTAAAAGGGGGATTAAAATGGATCCGTGTTGCCAAGCGTGTGGATACCAGGGTGAATCAATCAACCACATTGTTTTTGAATGTTCTATAGCAAGACAAGTTTGGGCATTGTCCAATGTACCGCATCCAGAATTCGGCTTTGACAAGGTATCTCATTTCTCTAATTTTCATTGCCTTATAAAGATGATGAAGAACCAAGGGATTCCTGAAAAAGTGAGAAATACAATACCTTGGATTGTATGGTATTTGTGGAAGTTCAGAAACAGAATCATTTTTGAAGGGAAGCATTATTCACCTATGGAACTGGTGATGAAAATAATGGAGGAGGCAGAATTTTGGCTGTTGGCACAGAAAAACGAGTTGCAAAGAAAGAAGGAAGAACAAGAGGCAGAGATGGTGGTAGTGAAATCTTGGTATGTTCCTCCGAGAGGTTGGTTAAAATGCAATATTGGGATAGCGTGGAACAAAGATCAAGCTACAAGTGGAGGTGCTTGGGTAGTAAGAGACGACAAAGGAAAGGTGTTATTGCATAGTAGACGTGCGTTTTCATGTATTCATTCTTTAGAAGAAGCTAAACTCAAAGGCTTGTTATGGTCTATGGAGAGTTGTCATTCTCATCACCTAAGCAGGGTTATTATAGCTATCGAAGATACCACTCTTCCCAATGTTATTCTAAGACCCAAAGCATGGCCGAACTTTAGATGTCAATATGCAGAGATTGTGAAGAGGCTACAAAAATTGGAATGGTGGAGATTTATGAAGGAAGATAGACAAGCCAATAGAGGGGCTTTCCTCATTGCTCAAAGTGTGATCAAAGATGGTTACTATCAATCTTATGTAGCCACTGGAGCTCCTGCCTGGTTGGTAGATTTGTTTGAGAATGAGGAAATCTTACCCTGTATTTAGCTGAAGTTTGGTTGGTTTGAACTTATGATTTTTTGGTAGTAGATTAATGGCTGGTGTAAATTGGTTTGGGGAATTTCTTTGAATTTTTGGGTGGCCTGATAGGTTAGGTTCACTGGTGGTTGAAGGGTTTTAACCTGTGTTGCTCGGTATGTTTGTAATCTCAACGTGACCTATTTTGGGTTTATGAATGAAACTAACAGATGACAAAAAAAAAAGAAACGAACCTAACCACCCTAAGACTTCACCACAGGAGCGGATTTGAATGGATTTACTTCAGAAAAATGTACTCAAAAAGTGAAATTCACGGTCACCACGAGCCCGAGCTCAAATTCTAAACCAGGAGCCAAATCGGTCAACCCTAGCCCATCAAAACAACCATACATCTTGTAGTCACGACTTGTCAAAATGTTGCTTAAACCCATAACCACCATACATTCAATATCTTGAATTGAGAGTTTCTTACACGATTATCTGAGTAAATACCAAATATCAAAACAAAAAACATTGTTTCTTGTGCCAAAAAGGCCGGTTCTATTTGGGTCAGCCTTTACAAACAACAAAATAAAAGAACAAAGCAAAAAGATCAGACCTGACTAGTCCTGTTCCTTAATGATGCCATATGAGATTGATATGCTTACTTCCTCCATTGTACACTGTACTGATTGCTACCCTAATCTATGTTCATACCCATTTCTTCTTCCTCTGGAGCTGAGCTTTTCTCTTTGACAGGTTTGCTTCTCTCAGTGGATGACTCTTTCACCTCTGTATTCTCTGAAAGTAACTCACAAGGAGTTGCAGCTGTGTCTAGCTCCAGGCAACCCTCTGGTGCGTTTGCTGCTTCTTTTCCAGTAAGAATGTAGTGAGGCACTTGGTGAGAGAATCTAAACATTTCTTCCTTTGGAATCTTTTTCACATCTTTTTGATTTGTGCTTCTGAGAAAAACTGACTTGAATCCTTCAGCTTTGAGTAAGGGAGCCACAGTTAAACTTTGCTTGTCTTCGGTGTAGTAATCAAGAACTTCTACCATGTCGTACTTGTGTTTAACTTCATCAGGAGTATCACCGTTCCAGTCAGGAGACCAGTTCCGATACAGTGCCCAAACTTGTCCCTTCTTGGGAAAGATGTGAAGTAGTCCTTTTGCACCTTTGGTGAAATCGACTTTGTGGGAAAATGCGTTTAGTGTATCTGTCAACTCGTATTTACTAGTCCTGAAATCTCCACATGACTTAGCAAAACCAAAACCTACCCAGTCTACAGGAGCAAACTCTTTGCAGCTTTTGGTGTTGAGCCAGCTGATTCTCATCTGAAAGGGATCCACAGAGATCACCTTTTGGATGCGGGCGTAATACCGAGGCATTCCATCATCTTCATCATAAGCTGCCCAAATCTCGTCGTCATGAAAAGAACTTTCAGTGCGGTCAAGATCAAAGTCGTGAAAGTCTGAATCCGGAACAACGATTGCTTTCACTTCACCGTTGGAAACTTCCTCTACTGGTCCACTACTTTTTTCTACCTCATCTGCCTTGCTAGTCATCATCTTGCTTGTTGCTTTCATACTCTTCTTCTTCTCCATTTCCATTGCTTTCATGTCCTCTTCTGTTTCTGCCATCATCTTTGAAGTCTCTTAGAAATATCTGACAGTGCTTTCTTCATGAGCGCTCTTTTCATATCACAAGGTAACAATATTCCTTCTACCTGAGGACGACGAGAGCCTATGGTGGATGACATTTCAGGATTGGAAGGAGTAGTGAACCTACTTGGACCGTTTTGATTCGACCACTTGTATGAGAATGAATCAAACACATGGGAACCATCTGTCTTCATCTTCTTATAATTTTCCAGATCAGAGTTTGTGAATCCTCTAGCAGCATCCCTCGCTTGTGTCTCCTCAAACGCTCTCTTCAGCTTTTCTTGTGCTTGCTGGACCACATTGGCAGCTTGATTTAGGACATTTCTGCTGTCGGATCCAGCCGTTCTTGATAAAGGTTCCCACTGGAAACCATTGTTAACAGATGATGCAGGCTCTCTCGCAGAAGAAGTACCATATGAGTTCTTGTTTGTCGCTCGAACTTTAGAATTCCGTTGCTGTTGGTTAGATGAGTGGTTGGTTGGCTTCGGAACACTTGGAGGCGGATTTTTCTCCGCTGCAAGGAAACCCTGACGACAGTGTGGACAAAGCAAAGTCTGGTTAAGATAAATCCTCTGGAACTCATACTGCGTCTTGCATCTGCTGCACATTGTCCAGAAGGTACTACTCTCCTGAAACGGAGTGGCAACAGGTTGATCCATGCGTGAAGCTGGCTTAGTTCTAGCCTTAGCACCCGAAACTACATGGTCTCTTACACTCTGGAACCCGTAAGAACTTGCTGGGTGCGGTGGAACCCCGCTCTGTGTTGTTGGGAATCTTTGTTGACCTCCTTTAACCTGCCTCTTTAAGTTATAAGAGTATCTCCTAACCTTGTCAGATAGTAGACCCCAAGCTTCCGAAACCAGTTTAAACGCACCTTCTGCACCTTTGCATTTGTTTTTATCCGGATGGAGCATAAGAGCTAATTTCCGGTACTGTTTTCTCACAGCTTCATCATCAGCCAAGGGGTCCACACCAAGGATACCGTACCAGTCAGGTTCTCCGCTGATTAGTTTCTCCCCGGACATATAAACATCAACCGCCATCAACAACTGTTTCAGACCATCCAGGTGGGGATACAAGCTCTGAGACTTGTTAGCAAACTTCTTCGCCCCAACGTAGTCCTTTTCTGTAACCTTTCTCTCAGCAATATCCATTGCCCTCTTCGCTTCATCCTTGTTGCATTCCATTTCCTCTCCTAAGAATCCAGGATCCTTTTGGCACCTGTCTCAATGAGTAATCAAAGGAGCAAAAATAAGAATAGATTCAGAGAAATCTTCACAGAAACACATCTAAAGATTTTACATGATTCAGGTTTAACTGGCTAGAAATTGACCCATGAAATGATATAGATGCAGATCTGACTCAACTAGGGTTAAACTACAAATGCACATCCCTAAGATAAGAGAATCAATCTTATCCAGGAGCTTATTTTATCCTACTACCGTAACAATGCATATAAAAAGAGAGAGAGAGAGAATCCTTTGCAAGAAGTTATAAGATTACCATTCCACAAATAAATACAAACAATTTGCAAATCTGGTGAATCTAGTGCAATCAAGAATCTGAAGAACAAGTTTTAAATGAACACTACAGCACTGATGGTGTACACAAATTTGAGAAGACAACTTAAAGCTATAAACTTCAACTACGATTCAAACTTTAACAGGTAGAGAAACAAACCTAAACCACACATTCACCTACCCAAAAAAAATGCAAAATCAAAATTCTTCGCAGTAGCATTTGAATCTCTTCATCACTACAGACACAAGAAAACCCTAATCTACATCTACAATCAAACCCGCGAACATCCGAAACAGTTTTAAAAAAACGAAAAACTAAAACGGATCTACACACAAACAGCCCAAGTACGCTATTCGACAGATTCGGTAATGATAAAGACCGAAACCCTAATCCATTACAGAGAATTCGAAACAACTAGAATCTGTGTTTTCTTTAAGAATCGGGAAACTAATATAGAGGAAGAAGAGAGATAATAATCCATGAAAGTAGGAGGAAACATACCAATCGCTGTTGGGAGGGGATAAAGAATATAAATTTGAATCAAATCCTACTCTGATTTGTCAGATTCTTTTTTTTCTCTTACAAACCCTACTCTGATTTTTCTTTTGCTATGAACACACCTCTAACAATGTATGGGTCTCCAACATTTATTATGTCACTATCACAATTTTTTAAGTAACTATGGTTACTTGGACCGATGAGTTACTTTCAATCAGGTTTACTCCTAACCTATGAATTTGACTTGATCATAGTTAATATGCTAAAATAGTCCTTATAGGGCGTACCGAAAAAAACTGAACCCGGAAACCAAGCCGAAACTCAAACCAAATTTAATCATATGCGTTATGGTTTTAACCAAATAAATAATTATATTTGGATTCGATTGCAACCCAAACCCCGACAAACCGAATTGTTATTTAAGTAAATTTTATTAAATATATAAATAATATTTGTCTAAAATTCAAAATAGTTAACCGCATCTAGATTTTCAATAGGTTAAATTTAAGTTTATATATTTTGCTTCAAAATGAAGTTTAAGAAACATAACTAACAGAAAATATGAAATATATAATTTTACCATTATCATCAAAACTAAAAACCTATCTATGATATTTTCGTAATAATTCTATTTTAGCGGTATCTGCCTTCAATAATAACTAACACTACGGTTCTAGTTGATTAGAAATAAAGAAAACAAATAAGTAACTAGAAGTGAGAAACAAAAGTAAAAAAACAAGCCAGAGAAGGTACCTTTATTAAGAGACTCTCTCGACAAAGAAAGAAACATCTTCTACATTGCTATGTGATGATTGGTTTAAATTTTTTTGTTTATATTTTAATTATAAATAAAAACAGAATTGATACTACAGTTAGTTAGAAAGTACTCGGGAATGGTATCTACTACTAAAAATGCTCTTACATATATGGATTAGTGGTGAGAGTATACATAATCATGATGTAAAAACGAATTAATACATCTTGGAACATAGAAATGATAAACATATAAAACATGATTTGGTAAATTTTGTTTTGCAAGTTGGTCTGCTACACTGTTTCATTCTCTACCAATCCAATTGTGCTGAACTTCTTCAAACTTTGTCGACTACCCGTGAATTTCTCTTACCCAGATATAGATGTCCAAATGAATTACCTTCTGATTAAGAATGTTTACCATCTTCTTTTTGTCTCCTTCAAATATCAGCTTCTTAACCCTTAAACCAACAAAATTGTATTGCAATAAGAAGAGCTTGTAATTTTGATTCTTATACTATGGTAAACGTTAATAATTTCAAATTATCATATTACTTCTTTTGGTTTAGAATCTGAACACAACGTCTTTACTTAATTCATCGATAAAAAATTTCTTATGATATTTTTGACCAAAAAAAGGGTATAGTTACAGAACAAATCATCATTTAAACGATATAGAACAAAAATAAAAATAAATTCAATTAAATTAAACCAAATCGAATTCAAACCAAATCAAACTAATTTCGTTTTGCTTCGATTAAAGTTTTCTTAGAATCTAACAAACCAAACCGAATCGAACCCAAGTCGAACATGTATTTTCATCGAAATGTCCACCCTTAAATAATATTCCATTTGTTTCAAAATGTTACATGTTTTAAATTTTTCATACATATTAATAAAACAGTTTAAATCTTAGTATTAAATGTATATTTTTTGTGATTCACTATTTTTCATAGCTTTTAACCAATCAAAACTCAATAAATACAATTAATTTTTTGAAAATTTTAATTTACCACTATTACTTATTAAATTACATTGAAAAGATAAAAAAATGCATCTTTTTGAAACTTAATTTTTTTCTATAACATGAATTATTTTGTAACGGAGGGAGTAGTAACTATTTCTCATAAAAGTTACTTATTAAAAATAAGAATGAAAATGAAAATTGAGAGATTTTAATGTATTTGTCTTGGTGTGAGGTACATATCAATTTGAATATTTATTTTTATTTATGTAGTGATATTATCTTAAATATATAATACAATAATACACAGATTTTAAAATACATATTCACTTAAAATAATTATTTTTAAGAAAAGAATCTATTGATCTTAATATGTTTATTACATTATTTTTATCACTATTGATTAGCAAATAGCTACTTTACCATGGTTATTTTAACCCTAGTTATGTTATCATAGTTATCAGTATTGTGGTTAATAGTAACCATGGTTAGGATTTGACCTAAATTGAAAAGTTATATATTGTTCAATATAAAAATATATTTTACCTTTTAAGCTTTTGTAAAAAAAATGTTTTTTTTTAGAGATTTCAATCATGGTTACTTAAGTAATGATTAACTACAGTTGTAGTTAAATATGAAAATATCTTATTTCATTGATTAGAATTCATACACGTTAATTTAAATTTTTATTTCGAATTGTGAAATGATAATATAACTAATACATTTAGCTAGATTATAATGGTTATATGATATTCCTTTTTAATCTTTAATAGATTTTGACCCGTGCAATCGCACGGATTTTCTTTTCATTTTTATATAGATATTATTTTAAATCGTTAGTCACGTTAATCATATATTTAAATGTTTATATAAATATTACCAACACAATAATTTTATAGTTTACATGTTAATATTAGTTATTTCAATCGTTTCTTATTATATATTTATCTTATTGGATTTACATTTGATTATTAAATAAATTAAAATATGCATGAAAAATCATAATTTAAAATTATTTTATATTTAATTTATACTAAATTTTGCTCCAGATTTTAAAGTTGAATTGCCGTTTAGAATTTTTTATGTTTATTTAGATAATATATTTTGTATATATAAAATTTTAGTATGTTTATTTTATACTTGTATATAGTCACTAATGTTAACCCATTCTGTAAGCGTATTAATATTTATAATGTTAATATTTTCTATTTATGAACATAAAATAGAATAATTTATCAGTTAAATATAATTTTATAATATTTACTTTATTATAATAATTTTCTTTTAATATGATAAGTTATGATTATAAAATAGATGAAAATGATATAATATTTACTTTATATATTAATGTATAGTTATATTTCATTACTAATTCAAAATTAGTGATATTTACATAATTTTTTTGAATGTTAAGATCTTACTAAAATCTTTTCAACATATTTTTTTTTTAGAATTTTTGTAATATATATTTATTTTAAAAATAAAAATATATCAAAATATATTATGATTAAATTACTTTTAAATATTTTATTATTATTTTTAATGAAATATATTTAGCAAAGTTTCTTAGTGATGGTACAAAAAATCACAAATGAAATAAGTCATGAATTCTATTTTAATAGAATAAATATCAAATTAAGTAGAAATATATCAATTACATTTTAAATTGGATTTTTTGAAAACATGACTCAAAACTTAAAGTCAAACACAAAAGTAACTCATGAATTTTTTGAACTTGCATTTGCCCTACTCGCCCCAAAAAACGGATTATTCATGAAAATTTCATTTTTTTTTTTTCGAAAATAAGTATTTTATTCTATCATCCTTATCTTCACCAAGTATTTAAAATATTTTTATTGCCATCAATATACTAAAACCATGAATAAGCAATTTGAAACTCTTAAGTCATCTAAAAATCGATTTTCTATTCTCTTATCTCATTTTTTATGCTCAAAAACTATATCTCTTTCACTTTCTCTCTATATTCATCCCAAAATCCCAAGATTTTGATTCTAAACTTTTTAGGTTCAAACTAATGATTCTTGATCATTAGCAAGTAGATCTTTTTCATGGTGAAATTATGTGTGTTAGGAGAAACTAATCAAATTATCTCAATGGTTAAAATTATGAAATTAATATTTTTTTTTCTAGATTTGTTCGTCAGAAAACTTATGTGTACGTCTTCTAGTCCTAGAAGACTTATAAGGAAGTCTTCTGGTCAATGCTGAGGTTATTTTTGCAATTGACTTTGTGTTTTCTAGAGACGACTTCTCTGGAAGTCTTCCAACTTTTCTTTGTTAACAAAAAAATCTCAAAATACCAAAGAAGACTTCCATGTAAGTCTTCTAGGATAAACATGATAGTTTTGCTATTGACCGAATTGTGTCAGAAATTTGAATTTCTCTAGACGACTTATACGAAAGTCTTTCTTCAGAAGATTTTCTTGATAGGTTACTTTTGCAACTGAAAAATAAAACTTAAATATTTAATTTTAACTAAATGACTCCCATGTAAGTCTTCCGGAAGACGGCTCATACAGAAGTCTTCTAGAATTTTATTCCAAGATTCTGGTCAAACCTTGGTTATCACATAAGATTTCCGTGTAAGTCGTTTGCCGGAATACTTACATGGAAGTTTTCTAATTAATATTAAATATTTTAGTTTTATTTTTCCATTGTAAAGGTAAGTTGAGAAGATTTACTTGGAAGTCGTCTAGGTTAATGTAATATTTAAGTTTTATTTTTCTGGTGGAAGACTTCCATGTAAGTCTTCTTGAAAAAGTCAAATTTCAGACACAATCTGGTCAATTGAAAAAATAACATGTTTATCCTAAAAGACTTACCAAAAAGTCTTCTCTGGCATTTTCGAAAGAAAATTGAAAACAAAAAGTAAGCCAATATTTATAAATGTATACTTCCAAAGAAGTCTGCCGTAGAGTAGATCTCTCTAGAAGTCTTTCTTTGTAAATTTTCACTTGCAAAAATGACCTAAATGAAAGACTTCTAGGAAGTCTTCTTGATGACTTTCGTGAAAGTCTTCTACGTCAAAGTTTAATAAATTTTTATTTTCTCTAAAACTATAAAAACTTTTTAACATTTTTTTGTTAATTCATGTATATTAGTTGATATTGGGATTCCTAGATGAAATTCATAACTTAATTAGTTTTAATTATGAGGTTACCAACATTCATATTTATTAATGTTTCTAGCTAATTAAAGAAGACTTCTGTGGAAGTCTTCTACATTAGTTTTTGTAAACTTGTGAAGTAACTTTAAGATATGTTTCTTTAAACTTTCAAAAGTGTTAACTAACTTCAAGAATATCAATTATGGTTTAATGTGTCTTTTTAGATCATAAGATATATTTTTTAACTTTCATGAAATTTGAAATTTCAATTTTCACTTAAAATTGAGTTTTCTGCTTAAATTTTAATTTCCTGCTTAAATTTTCCACTTATATTTGAATTTTCCGCTTTAAATTTCCCCTTTTTAAATTTAATTCTTCTGAGAAATCTTCTGAGAAGTCTTCCAAGAAGTCTTTCGAGAAGTCTTTTGAGAAGTCTTCCGAGAAGATTTCCCAGAAGACTTCCCAGAAGACTTCTTGTGAAATTTTTATATATTTGTACTTATGTAATGTTTGATATTTTGTGTTGACTAAGTTTTCTTGAGAAGTCTTCTCCCTTAGATGTAGTAAATTTGACTATTTTTTGTGTTATTGTGTTTTGCTATTGAAGTTGTATCAATAATTTCATTAATGTCAAGTACTTCTGGCATGATAATATTGTAGACATGAACCTAGTTACCAAATTTTTTCATTAATCTCTTTTTAGATTTACAAAAGAATTCACAATTAAAAGTGTACACCTACAAATCTGAAAACATAACATAAACAAAATTATTATAAATGATTACTCTACAAAAACAAGCTTGGACTCCACTTACATGGGAGAAGATTTCCATGAAGTCTTCTAGTGCATTATATGTTAGAAGACTTCCAGAATATTTCCGAGAAGACTTTCCAGAAGTCTTCCAAAATCTAACTCATATATGAAAAATTTGCAATCCAAAAACGTTTAAATGGCTTCAAAACAGAGAAAAATGAGTGGAAGATAAGATTTGTCTATCTTTAAATAAGACACAAAATACATATCCAAAAAATAGATCTACATTTAAACTAATAGAAGATGAGAACCATGTAATAAAAACATGCAAAACAAGATGAACTAGTGAGAAAGACATGAGATAAAAAATGATAAATTGATATAAAGTTTGGTGTTTCAAGTTCCAAGAGACTTAAGAGAGGTTGGAAAGTTTTATTTTGGGAAAAAACTAAGAGCTTTAAGCAACCAATGACTTACCAAAAACTCCGCCATAGAGATTTACCAAAACACTTAGATATGTTATGAAAGAGGAGATATGGGAGAAGACTTCGCCAGAAGACTTCCAAAAAGTCTTATAGTGCATTAAATGCTAGAATACTTCTCTTGAAATCTTCTAAGTCTATTTCAGATCTGAAAAACTTGCATATCCAATAGCATAAAATGGTTTCAAAACATTGAAAAGCTTCAAAAGAAAAAGTAAATGAAAACTTAAAACAACAAAAAGAGTCTTCAAAGGTAAGAGCTTTAATCAACAAGAGGTTACCAAATGAAAACAAAAAAAATTAAAGACCAAAATAAAGCTAAAAAAAATTTTGTCCCAAAAATAGCACCAAAAGATAAAAATGACAAAAATAGACTTTATTAAAGGATGTAAATATATATTTATACCCTTGGGTTAACTAATCTAAACTTAGGGTTTAGAGTTATGGGGTGGGGTTTTGGAGTTGAAGTCTAAAATTAAAAAAAATAAAAATATGAAAATTTTCAAAATAAAAAAGTCTATTTTGGTCATTTTTCCTCTCAAGGTCTATTTTTGTGACAAAGACTTAAAAATGACTATTTGCGAGATTTGCCCAAAAAAAAACATGATTTATAGATCTACCTTACGGAGTGGAAGATGAGAACCATATAATGAAAAACATGCAAAAACAAAATAAATAAGTGAGAATGACATGAGATAAAAGTGAGAAATTGATATAAAGTTTGGTGTTCTTAAATTCAAACAGATTAGAGAAATGTTGGAAGGTTTAAAATGAGAAACATTACATTTTTGTTACAGTCATTTGAGAGGAAAAGAGAAAATGTAAAATATATTTTATATAAGGAGACAAAATTTTCAATAAAATTAAATATTTTCGATTCAAAAAACTTTCAAGTAAGTCTTCTAATAGAATACTTCCTAGAAAACTTACTTGAAAGTCTTCTAGACCCTAAATTCACTATTCGCCCTGAAGACTTCCACATAAATCTTCTAATGCATTATTTGTTGAAATACTTAAGTCACTTAAACCCTAAATTAAAAATAAGTAACTAATTAGAAACAAACACTTTATAAAACTTAAAATCAATTTTAAAAGTTTTTAATATACACAAAACTAAACACATAGAAGTCAAATTTATTTTTCATAAAAAAATTAAGTTTCCAAAATCTAAACCCTAAGAATACATATAATACTACAACATATGTTACCAAAATCAACTTTAAAAGTGTTTAATATACACAAAACTAAAAACCTATATGTTACAATTCAATTTTACTAGATCTTAATTTATATTATTTACAAATATTTATAATTACATGATTTCAATTTTTCCACATTAAAATATTTTTTATAAATTTTATAAATTATTTTTAAGATCTTCTGTATGAGAAGACTTCGTGAGTCTTCTAGAAGACTTACATAACCTCAGAAGGCTTATAAAACCTGAGAAAACTTTACGGGGCTATATTTATAAAAATGAATTCTGAATTTTTTATTTGGTCATTAGATGTTGGTTGTAATTTCACTAACTTTTTGGGTTATTTTTTCATTTGATTCAAGTTTGGGTATACTTTTGGGTTAATTAAAATCAAGTTTTCGGTCATATTTGGTCCAATTCTCCTTTTAAATTTGTTTGAAAAGGTTTAAAAAAAAATTGAGGTTAATAGCAATATTCGTTGTAGCAATAAAGTAAGACATAGATTATTGACCCTCTTCGTATATATTGTCCTCATCACCCGAATCAAAAGAAATCGACTGCAAACTTGTTTATCAATAACTTGAACTAGTCTAGTTTGGGACAGCATATATCTTTTACAATCTTTATCCAATGTTTACCTCTTATTCTTGTTCACACACAACTGGACTAGAGTCGATAAGATTTAATTTAGGTTGTCCTATTCTTAAAGTAGCTTGTTATGTTGTTTTCACTTAAAATACACCACTACATTAGTAGTCGGTTGTTTTGTTGCACGTTATGTTCATATTCTTTGCTTATATTCCCCCAAGGCTATTATAAGCCATTTCCTTTCTAATAAATGAAGTTATTTCCAGACTTTTCTATATTTTAACATTATGATATTAGAGCCAACTTCAAAGAGAATCGAAAGAAAAAAAGAAAAAATAAAAATAAAGAGAATGGATTCTGAAGGAAACAGTGATTTCTCTAGCTATACTATTCCCGAATTTGATGGAGATTACGATCATTGAAGCATAATCATGGAAAATCTCCTTTGATCAAGAATAATAGACGGTTGTGGAATCTGCGTACACACAACCTAGAACTGAAGAAGCGCTGAGAGTACTTATGAAAATTGAAGGATTTAAATAAAAAAAAGTACTTATGTCAATATATGGACAAGACAATTCTGAAGACGATGACTCATAAAGATACATCCAAAAAATGAGGATTCTACAAAGATGAAGTGTCAATGAAACGTTCGAGACAAAGGGCACAACTCACTCGTCTACGCAGAGAGTGCGAAATATTGGGAATGAACAAGGTGATGTTTTTTATAAGAAAAGGTGGTTTCAATCTCTTGACCGAGAACACAAGAAATATAAATAGTTTCTCCCAACGAAAATTAAACATGAGTGATAGAGTGCCTACTAGATACTCCTTTACAAACTTAAACAGTTAAAATTGTAGGATTTAAAGAGTTGAAATTGAAGTTTTATTTCAAAATAAAACACAAAGTTAAAGAGTTGAAATTGAAGGATTTAAAGACAAAAAAACTACTTATGTCAATATATGGACAAGACAATTCTGAAGACGGGTGACTCATAAAGATACATCCAACAAATTTGGGATTCTATTAAGATGAAGTCTCAATGAAACGTTCGAGTACAAAGGGCACAACTCACTCGTCTACGCAGAGAGTACAAAATATTAGGAATGAAACAAGGTGAAGTTTTTTTATAAGAAAAAGGTGGTTTCAATCTCTTTACCGAGGAAACAAGCAATATAAATAGTTTCTCCCAACAAAAATTAAAACGTGAGTGACAGAGTGCGCCTACTAGATACTCTTTTATCATCAGACCAACAGCTCTTTGGTAAACAAGGTGAAGTTGTTAGTGGTTACCTTGCAGAGTAAT
>CAJHQP010001775.1:0-103275 GCA_905132765.1 Moricandia arvensis
GGACCGCACATCTTCACATATGAATCAAATAGCTAGCGGTTTAGTAACATTCCGCACTAAACAGTATTATTAGAAAATACATTAACATCAACATACAATAGTAACCATCACCTATCGTTATATTCCATTCTTTTTTTCTGACTGAAGTTATATTTTATTCTTCATCGGTGATTTACCTTATTAATATGTTTTTGTGTTAAAATATATTTATTACTTTTGAGTATATATAATATATATTAAAGCTTAAATTATAAATGATGCAAAATAACTATATAAAATATGTTTAATAAAATGGTTGTTAAAACATGTGTTTATTAAAATATTGAGTAATTAAAACATACCATTTTCATATGTTTATAAAAAAAAGAGTATAAATATTAGAAAATATTAAGATATTGTAAATAAATTCAATTTAGTGATAAAATTACTTTATAAATTCTATATAGTTACTTAACTTAAAATTATATTAAAGTTTAAAGAGGACTCGATTGAACTGGTTGAACCGGTCCGACCATTAACCCAACTACAATGCTATTAATATCCGATCGGGTTTTGAAAACATTAATTTTAACCGTTGTTTTTTTAAACTAGATGGAACCGATCAGTTGAAGTGTGACTCGTTGCTTTATTTGATTACAAATTGTTAGGTTGTGTTAAAAATCATCTTTTGAATTAAACCATGAAATGTTGAAACAATTTTGTTAAATTTTCCTGAACCGGTGATCCAGTTTAGTATTAAAATTTTAATATATTCAAAATATCTAAAATATAAATGATATACTAAAATTTTAGTTATATTTAATTTTAATAAAAAATATTACAATATTTTTAATTTGTATATTTATTTCAAAGTAATTTTAGTTGTTGAATTTACATTACAAGACAAGACAAGACATTATAACTAAGGAAATAAATTCAATTTGTAATTGTATTAATATATTTATTTTATTTTATTTTTCTATTAAAACTGCACTACTTTTTTATTAAAATATTACTTTTTATCAAATCCGCAGCTATCCCGTAAATCGTATGAACCTTAGTTGGACCGTATCGCACTCTAATTCCACACTGTTTATATTATGAAAACCGTGATTATCATTTAGACCCTAAATATATTTACTCTATTTTATTTTTTCTCCCATTTTTATTTTCCTTCTTATTTTCACCTTTTTTATTTTCTCTCATTTATTTTATCTTTACCAATCACACTCACAATCTAAATCAGACCAGATGATTAAATTCATTTCGTGTTCATGAAAACTAAACTTAGTTGAATTAGCTTATGAGCTCACGACACATATTTAGACACCTGTGGATGTAAACATTGTTTTGTAATTTTTTAAAAATGTTTATGAAATAAAAGGAGAGGAACAATAAATGTACAAAAAAAAATATGTTAGTATAAAGAAAATGGTACTGTGGATGTCAGGTTGGGGTCCGCAGAGAGCATGTCAAGTCCCATGAAGTAGCGCCACGTACGTGTTTTGTTTGATTTAAATGCCCAAAACGACACCGTACGCTGCAAACCGCCCTCCCTCACCTAATGCGTTGTCTCCTCTCCATCGTTTCTATTGTCGGTCACTGCTTTCAATTCAGAATCCCATGATTTTTTTTAAATACTTTTTGATGTTCAATAATTACATTTCGAATTATAACCAATAGATCTTTACAATTAATTTATTAGCTATTTATAGACTATGATCATGCATGCATCTTTTGAGAGAAGGTTATAGTGTTTGCCGCTAAGTAGTTCTTTTCCGACGGGGACGACATGTGTTGCTTAGTGCTGATAATTGATGGTTACCCACCTGCTCTGACATGCTCAAATCACATTCAAATTGTCTAGTATCGCTTTATCGCACTAACTTTATTTAAAGCTGTAAATATTATACTAATGCATTAGTGGTAGGCTGGTAAAAATAAACTTATAAAGTTATGATCATGATTCATCAGTCCTGCTCCTGAGTCCTAACATATAAAATTACCACACACATGAACTGTTTGCTAGCTTTATGTAACGATGTAATGCATATTAAAAAAAATACTAATTGATCTATTAACAAAATACCTGAACGGATATTAATTTAGAAGATCTTAAATATATGAATTCAAAGACATATAACATATGTATATACAACCTTATATTTCTAGTTTATTTCTCTTATTTTATTCAAAATATTTATGTTGATGTTGTACATTATTCGAAATCATATAATATTTTTATATGGAAAATATAGTTTGTTATTCACTTAAAATATATGTTAAGCTTCTTGTTTCATACATTAACAAAAATCACATCCAACATCTCCAAACAATAATTAAATTTATCTTTTTTATTAAAAAAGTATTTTCAAACTTATTAATTGTTTAACCTATTATTTTTTTTTAAAAAAAACCAGTTAAGTTAATTGTAATTTTTAAAATATAAAAAACTTGAAAATGAAGATTTTTTTTTTTAAATTCAATATTCGAACGCGATCCAAAATTACCAAACCCAATTTGATATGTAAAAATATTTGTACGGAATATCAAATATTCAAAAATTCAAAATACCCGATTTAATTCGAACGGATTCTCGAATGCCCATGGCTACTCATTACTAGTATATCAAAATAAGATGAAAATACAAAGAAAAATATGTGGTTAACAGAAGTTAAGGCTTGCAATCAATATAAATACGTGCGTTAAGTGTTTGACTTCGCCATATTTGACGATTCCGAGCACGTTGGCTTTCTTAGATCATTCTTCCACCATACATTCCCCCTTCTCTAGTCTTATTTTGTATTTTCATTTTTCTAACATTCATTTTTCTTCTTCTATATGTTCACTTCTTATTTAATTAGTCTTTCGGGTGGCTTAAGATACGACGCACTTTATCCCCTTTACTCCTTTTACATTCCAACAAACACACAAATGACCTTTTAGTCTTATGAATTTGTTGCTTTTTGTTTTGCTAAAATTAATTTATTTTGTTTATAACTACATCCGATAGGCCATATAAGTTTCAAACGAAAATTTGAGTCAGGCAGTGTGGTACGTTTTTAGACTAGTTTGAATTCATTATGTAGTATTGAGTACATTTCTTCCAAAACCAGACGTGATTAATCGCTAGCGCTTATAAAAGAAAGAGATCAAAAGAAAATTTGAGTATGGTGACTGGTTTAATATGAAGTTGACTTGCAACTTTTTATTTGGTTAATACCAGAAACTTATAACACTTTATGGTTTATAGATCTATCATTACTCAGTGGACTACGCGGTTTGATAAAGAGTAGTGGAAGGAATGTGTTAACCAAAGATCATCATATCATGTAATAGTCCAACTTACGACTTTTCCAATTTATCAAGAATTTCTCTTTTAGATGTTAACACAGTGTCTCCTTCTCCCATCCCATAACTACTTTATATCTTAAGAAACCACAACAACAAAATCTTTTCTTATAAACGTTACAATTTCAGTAACTTACAACACTTGTGTTCTGTTCTTCAGAAACTCTTTACAAGAACTCAACAGATTCCCCAAAACTGAATCTGAAGACTCACTTCTCAGACCCACACGTCTGTTCACATCGTCCATTAACCTCAAAACTGAATCTTTCTCAAACCGGTACAAGACCTTGGACCATGCATCCGTTGAAAATGCACGTAGCTCAGTCTCCTCGATGTTGCCATTAAGAACAGCAAGAGACGATATGGCCGTTGCATGATCGCCTTTCTCAAGCTTCCTGCAGAATCTTTCTTTGATTAGAGGTGAAGGTGGAATCCTATTACTCCGTCTCAGATGTTCCCATGTCGCTTCCATTACTTCTTCCTGATCACACAACACAAACAAGAAAGATCTTTCAGACAAGATGCTAACATAAGATTTCAACTCTTAAGTGTTTTTAATCCATTTACCTGTCCTGCTCTGCTAGCTTCAAGTACCATTTTGAGATGGCGTTTAGCATTGAAATGGTATCCATGACGCAACATCTCTCGATAAGCATAACCAAAATCATCCCACTTTTTCTGTTCAGCGCAAGCTTCTAACACTGTGTTGAACGTGTACGTGTCTGGCAACACTCTTGATTCGAAATCTGAGCTGCTTTCTATATGATTTCCATCTTTCAACATCTTCTGGAAAAGTTCTCTGCCGTCTTCAAACAACCCGTCTTGTAGATAAGCTTTTAGCATAATGTTGCAAGTCACTAGGTTCGGGTTACAGACCTCCTTCATCTGATTGAAAATGTAAGCTGCGTTCTTTACGTTTCCGGAGTCAATGCATGCTTGTATAAGGCCAGTGTAAGTCACCACAAGAGGCTTATTTGCAACTCTACATATCTTCTTAATCTAACATTGGATGGTAATAATAATCAAGATCAGCCTTTTTAGATCACATTCTCGATAAGCTTAAGGACTACTGGGTTTTTACAGAATTTACCATATTAAGCCCTTCATCACACCTTCCTGCGCTACATAAACAGCGAGCAAGGTCGTAGTAAAGAGCAGCTGATCCAACAATACCACGGCTTTCCATATCCTCAACCGTCTCTATGGCCTCATCGGTTTTGCCTTCTTTCCACAGAGTATTAACAAGAACTGATCACAGGATGAGATGGTTGGTTACTCTTCAAAAGGGAATTTAAAAACTAATAACGTAAAGGAAAAAAGACAAAGAGCTCACAAAACACCTCTATATGCTAGAGCATTAGGGATAGAGGATTTCTGCATCTTCCTGAAGAATTCATGAACTAAGTTGTATTTCTCACATGCTAGCATCACCTGATTAGACAGAAATACAAATCCACTACTGAACCGTGTTTGTTATGGAACGTTAACTGTTATGAGAATATAAACTATTTAACCTCCATGACGAGGCCATAGGTGACAGGAGAAGGTTTTTGTCCTCTTTGCTTCAACTGCTGTAAGACCCAGAATGCTCCTTCCCACTGCTTCCGTTGAACACATGCGTTGAGCACCTGTGGTGGATGGATGTCAAGCACTCGCAATAGATGATTCACAATAGTTATCCAGAGATAATTGTAGGCGATAGATATCTTCATAAGAACGAGACAATCATAAACCACTGACCGCATTGTACACAACAACATCAGGTTCTAGCCGGGGATCCCATTTTGCAAGTGTAGTTGGCTTGAACTTCTTTTTAGGTGGAGATCGCATTGTGTCAATCACATGAAAGAGTTCCTTTATATGACCAGCCTGTCCAAGCGTTACTGCAATTGAACGGTATGCTACCATATCCGGATATGATGATATTTGTAACTAGTGAAGAAAACAAAGAGAAAAGCTCAGATTATACCAGAAGCAACAAGAACACACACACAGGCACGGTATCAGGGTTTACCAGCATTGCATGGAATACATTGAGAGCTTCCACAGGCCGCCTTGACTTGCCAAGCACATTTAGTGCAGTCGTATATATGATTCTGGAACCAAAAAGGTTAATTTGGTCAGCATTACCCTTTTTTATCTTCAGGACTTGAAGAAGACTCCAGAGTTGTACAACTGAATTCAAAAGCTAACTTTTAGAGTAGTCAGTAAAATAGTACCTTAGCTTGTTTGATTTGTAACGGTCTTGCCTTTGAAGCCACTCAATGACTTGAAGAACTCGTCTCCAGTTTCCAAGTTTCCCTAGAAAGTGGATCAGTCTCATGATAGTGTAATCCGTATATCTGATCTTTGCACTCCGGATCGCCTTGGAAAACAGCCACTCAGGCATGTTGATGTCTGCACCATTCAACCTAGCCAAATAAACTTCCTTAAACATAAAATTCAGCTGAGTTTGATAATAGTTTCATGAGAAATGAACTAACTTCACTTCTTAATCTCATCTGCAATAGCACACAACTAAGTAACAGTCCAATATCTAACTCCTAGTTTCTTTCTTCCAAGTAAGCCAAGGAACTTGCTAATAACTTAAAATACATACACTTTTGCTAACTTCTCGATTCTGTCTTCCATTTCGAGCCGAGAAATTGCTGGTTTATCCACTATGTCACTGGACTCATCAGAAAACCTAAAGGCAGGACTTTCCATGTCAAACAAGCTATCATCATCACCATCATCATCTTTCTTAGCACCCACTTTCCTGGTTCTACTTTTAAAATCATGCCTCTCGTTGGCTAGTCTATCAATTCTCCTTTCCTCAGCGAGAAGATCCAATCCATCACCTTTGGAACCTCTCTCATTTCCTTTTGATGTAGTACCATTGTCACGCTGATACCTCATCATCTCCTGCTTCGGACTCTGTCTCCTGAAACCTTCATCTTCTGGCACAAACACTGAAGATTCACCACTCTTACTCCATTTCACATCTTTGGTTATTCTCTGAAACCGCCTTTCTCCAACAACATCAGCTTTTGAACCTCTCTCAATCCCTCTAGATGCATCAGTGGAACGCTGATAACTAACCATCTCCTTCTTCACGTACCTTCTTCCCCTAAATCCCTCATCTTCTGGAGCAGTCACTGAAAATGATGCACCACTACTCTTACTCCATTTTTCATCTGTGGCTATTCTCTGATATCGCCTTTCTCCAACGGCAAGATCCAATACATCAGCTTTGGAAACTCTCTCAGTCCCTTTAGATGCATCAGTGGAACGCTGATAATCAACCATCTCCTGCTTCACGTACCTTGTCCTGAAGCTGTCATCTTTGGTTGTTCTCTGAATTCCACTTTCACCATTCCTCTTGGAACCTCTCTCCTCACGTTTCTCGCCGCTTACCATCTCCTGCCTCGAGTATCTCCTCCTGAAACTTTCATCTTTTGGCTCACCACTCTTAGTCTTCACACCTTCAACATCTCTCTCCAAATCTAAGCGTCTATCAACAACTCCTCCACCATCATCCTCAACTTCATCTTTACGAAATCCATCGACTTTCTTCTTCTTCCGAGCTGTTGTAACCGATTCCATGATTTGCAGGTACTGATCGAAACTGGGTTTGAACTCAAACCCTCCATCACCCGAACCTTGCTGCAAACCCACCTCCTTCGCGTTCAGATTCAAACAAAAGATTGCATTTTTCCTCGGTTTCAGACGAACGAGTCGCCGGGCGTTAAACCAAGTTTGAAGGAAGACGGATTTACGAAGAGAATCGCAGCTCTCATCGAAGAAAGAGGCGTGAACGAAGCAATTCGTCGATATCATCAACGCCATTTCACTCTGCAACTCCAAAGAGAGGTTGAACCCTATCGGTTATCGTCACCGTCCGACGTGGCTGGGTATATAAAACTACCTGACGTTTCTTTGTAATCCAATCTCACGCGTCGTTGTTTTCTTGATGTAACGAGACGGGATGTTGTTTTTTTAAATGTGTGACGGATCGTATTGGGCCTATAAAAGTTGTGATCTAAACCCATAACCGGGGATCAAACATAAACCGGTCCGGATCATCTATAGATATTCCAGTTCGGTTAAGTTTAGGGGATTTAGGTAGGAGGAGCCATTAAAAGTGTCGGCAAAGATGTCCATGACAAAGAATCTACATCATTAGTAAAGGCTAAGGTTTTTAATGTTGACATGCATGATGAATTACTGTAGAGTGTAGACCACACGAAAAAAAATTGAGTTAACCGGTGGATCGGGTACGAATCTACAGCATCATAAAAGGCTAGATTATTAGTGTTGGTTTAAGTTGGAACCAACGCAGACATGGTATTGATTACAGAATCCATTATCTATATGCTAAAAAGATGGGCACTCAACGGGTAAAAATACTAAATACAATGATGTAAAAGCGAGTGTGTTAATTCAAAAGGTTAAAAAAGTAGTATAATACATTGGACCTACTTCTTTTGATGCGGCTAATTAATCATTGCTTTCATCTCATGTGCTTCTAGAACAGTAAATCATATCTTTCTTGTCTCGTGGTTGTAGACTAGAAAGGAAAAAGTTAAATCTTGGTGCTTTTTTGTTAGTATGCTGCTAAGTGATGATAGAGTGTTTTGAGTCTGAACCGGTCTGGATAAACCCGTTATAGCTTGATCGGTTTTGTTGTTTTGGCTGAAAATGGTCAAGAGTCACGGATGGTATTAAGAAGAAGAAGAAGAAGAAGAAAAGCGACTTCTCATAGAATCTTACCGTTGGACAATAGACAAAACGTCACCTAAAAGGCTAAAAGATAAAAAGAGCAAACAACTAAAAATATTAAAAGTAGAAAAAGACTTCTTGTATATGGAACACTTTCACTTGTTGTCTTGTTTTCGTCCTAGTTATGTGTACACGAAGTTATATTATATTTTGATACAAACTACTTAATCGAAAGATGAATATTGAATGGGTCAAAGATGAAACAAAAGCCAATAAAATTTGATCATTTTAATACTATGTAGTAGTAAAAGGCAACAAAGATGCATTACGAAGCATATAAACACACTTGGAAACAAAAAGGAAACAACAAGTGAGAACATGTTAAAAAGTGTTTCCACCGATGTTTTTGCATTAATAAAACGTTCAGACACCGAGAAGCCTTTTTTTCTTCCTTCCTTCTTCAGACAATAGTACTACTCTCAGACCATTGTACTAATCTAAAACCCTCTTCTTTCTTCTCTTTCTGCTTCTGAGATACTCTACTCCCATGGAGCTCTAATGGGTATCTGCAATTTCCTTTCTTTTTCCCTTTTCTTCTGAGAATTTTCACTCAAAATAATCATGGATGAGTCTTCTTCCCTTCTGCGTTTAGTGTTTGTGCTCTGTTTGGTTTCGTCCCCTGTGTTCTGTTTAGATGATGCCAACCAAAACGATGCCGCTTCTTCTTCTGCTGTTTACATTGTTACCCTCAAGGACCATTCATCTGTTCATTCCTCCACCGGCAAAGAAACGAGTGTCTCCAAGCACACTCTTACATCTACTTCATCTCAAACTTACAGAACATCGTATGTATAAAAAGTTACCTCCTTTACTTCTTCTTCATGTTCCGACAGATGTTAAAGTTCGTCAATTTTGGGTCCCAGATTACTTGTCGCTTGTGTTCTTTGGTCTTTTCCTAAATTTCTTAATTGCTTATATAAACTTCCTATATGGCTCCAAGCTGAAACCTTTATGTTGTTAAACGAAGCTATGTCTGATGAATTTTGAGATTCAAGCTGATACCTTCAGTCAAGCTGATACCTTTATGCTCGGATTACAATCTTAATCTCTTTGTTTACACATTCAGGAACCGAAGCGCTTCCGTGATTAGAGTTCATGACTCGTTGTTGAGAAAAGTATTGAGGAAGGAGAATTACATTAAGCTCTACAGCTACCACTATCTCATCAATGGGTTTTCTGCTGTTATTACCCAAGAACAGGTACTCTCATATCTTAGAAACAGTATCTGAATGTCTAATTTTTACTGTTTGTTCAATGTTTTAACTTTAAGCTCATACCGGTTTTTGTTTCTCTAAGGCTGAGAGACTAGCTGCTAGAGAGGAAGTGCACAATGTGGTTTTGGATTATCCGGTTAAGAAAGCAACCACTCACACGCCGCAGTTCTTAGCTTTGCCACGTGGAGCTTGGCTCCATGAAGGAGGCTCTGAATATGCAGGAGAAGGAGTTGTTATAGGTTTTATTGATACTGGAATTGATCCCACTCATCCTAGTTTCAGTGACAAAGTTCCAGGACATTCATATCCTGTCCCTCCTCGGTTTACTGGTGTCTGTGAAGTTACCACTGGTTTCCCTGCCGGTTCTTGCAACAGGAAGCTAATTGGAGCACGCCATTTTGCTGAGTCGGCTCTCAGTAGAGGAGTCTTGAACTCATCTCAGGACGATGCTTCACCATTTGATGGTGATGGGCATGGCACGTAAGTGTAGAACCCACTCTATGTGAAATTCAAACTAACTTAACCTCAGTTCCAAATGGTTAATGTTGATACTGGTTGGTTTATGCAGTCACACAGCTTCTGTTGCAGCTGGGAACCATGGGGTCCCGGTGGTAGTTTGTGGTCATCACCTTGGGAATGCTAGTGGCATGGCTCCTCGTGCTCAGTAAGTCAATACCTCAAAATTTTATTTTACTATCGAACCACTTCATAATGTCACGTCTTTTCTGGTTAGTGTTACTATTTACAAGGCATTGTATAAGAGGTTTGGAGGCTTTGCAGCAGACATCATTGCAGCCATAGATCAGGTAAAAAAAAGAAAGGGTTTACTGAAACTTAAATTAAATGATTTGGTAGTTGACAGAGTTATGTATGTCTTATTCATCTTCTTCAGGCTGCTCAAGATGGAGTTGACATAATAAACTTATCAATCACACCTAATAGACGTCCACCTGGTATAGCCACGTTTTTCAACCCGATCGATATGGCATTGCTATCAGCTGTGAAAGCTGGGATCTTTGTAGTGCAAGCAGCTGGAAACACAGGACCAGCTCCTAAGAGCATGTCTTCTTTCAGTCCATGGATCTTCACAGTTGGAGCTACATCTCATGATAGAGTTTATAGTAACTCAATAGTCCTTGGAAATAATGTCACTATCTCTGGAGTTGGACTCGCATGTAAGTCTGTTTTTGTTTATAGATTAGCTTCTTTCTTGATATTACCATCGGCCTGACCTTACCTGTTTCTCTCTTTTTTTTCTCTTAGCTGGTACAAGAACAATGCACAAGCTTGTTTTAGCTGCTCACGCACTCCGAAACGGTACAACCGTTATGGATGCTATATATATTGGGGAGTGCCAAGATCCAAGTAGCTACGATCAGAAGCTGGTGCAGGGAAAGATCCTTGTCTGCAGCTATACAGTCCGGTTCATTCTCGGTGTCTCAACCATTAAACAAGCCTTAATAACAGCAAAGAACTTAACAGCAGCAGGTCTTGTCTTCTATATGGATCCTTCTGCCACTGGTTTTCAGATGACTTCAACTCCGATGGACATCCCGGGGATTTTAATCTCCTCCCCACAAGATTCTCTGGTATAATCACAATCTTGAAGGAGTCTATTACCAGTGAACAAGAATGTAACTTAACTCTTCCTATGTTATGTACGCAGGCTCTACTTCAGTACTACAATACTTCTCTCTCGAGAGACAATGCTTCAGGCAAAATTGTTGGTTCTGCTTCAGTTGCGAGAATTGTTGGTGGCATGAAGCCTACCTATGGCATTACAGCACCAAAGGTTATGTATTTCTCTGCTAGAGGACCTGATCCAGAAGACGATTCTTTCCAAGATGCTGATGTAATGAAACCCAACTTAGTAGCTCCAGGGAACTCTATATGGGGTGCTTGGAGCCCTCTTGGCATCGGTACAGCTGATTTTCAAGGTACATATATTATCATTCCTCCTTACAAGATCTAATGTTATGTTTCTGTCTTTTTTGAGCTTCTTAAACTGGTGTTGTTTAGGTGAGCGTTTCGCAATGGAGTCAGGGACAAGCATGTCTGCTCCACACGTAACGGGTATTGCAGCACTTATCAAGCAGAAGTTCCCTCACTTCACACCTGCAGCCATTGGATCCGCACTCTCGACAACTGCTTCTCTAACAGACAGAAAGGGTGGTCCTATAATGGCGCAACACACTGTCTTAAACCCTGACGCTACTCAAACCCCTGCAACGCCTTTCGATATGGGTAGTGGATTCGTTAATGCTACTGCAGCTCTTGACCCTGGTTTGATTTTCGACATAGGTACGCACACTTTCTTGAACCTCCCACGTCCAAAACGTCCATCATGTTTTCTTTACATGAAGTGTTTCTGCAAATGTAGGTTACAATGAATACATGAAGTTTCTCTGCGGCATCAACGGATCATCTCCTGTTGTTCTCAACTACACCGGAGAAAGCTGCTCGGCGTATAACTCCTCCCTTGCAGCCTCTGACT
Source organism: Moricandia arvensis (assembly GCA_905132765.1). Classification (NCBI taxonomy): domain Eukaryota; kingdom Viridiplantae; phylum Streptophyta; class Magnoliopsida; order Brassicales; family Brassicaceae; genus Moricandia; species Moricandia arvensis. The sequence continues at coordinate 11,800 of CAJHQP010001775.1, forward strand.
TGAACCTACCCTCAGTGACAATAGCTAAGCTTGTTGGTATTAGAACTGTCCTAAGATGGGTTACTAATATTGCAGCCACGGTTACAAACGAGACATATACAGTAGGGTTGGTGGCACCTGACTCTGTCTCTGTTAAGGTCTCACCTGCCAAGTTTACCATTGGAAACGGTCAGACAAGGGTCTTGAGTTTTGTCTTTCAGGCGATGAAGAATGGTTCGGTAGCGAGTTTTGGAAGGATTGGGATGGTTGGAGACAGAGGTCACGTGGTTAACATTCCGGTGACAGTCATATACAAGGTTGCTGTCTGAGAATTATGGTAGTTATATGAAGAGTTTTGTGTGGATGAAACAAACTTGAGGAAGTTGTTAAACAAAGCTTTAGAGTGATTGTGTAGTTTGTTTGTTTGTTTATTGTCCTGCTGATTAAAAAGCTATAGAGAAAAAATGTAGTGTGTAAATTTGTTTTTGGAGTGTTTTTGTGATGATTTTGATTGAATCTAATCCAATCTTGAGCTTTGTTTTTCAATGTTGGAAGATGCAGAGAGCAACGAACAATAGTGAAACACGCAAACACAAAGAAGCACGAATGTAATGTTGAGGAAGGATGCCTAGTAGAATCAGACCATTCACCTGAATCTGCACGGAGGGAATGCAATTTTCCAAATTAGAGTTGTTAATATAATATTTGTGCAAGTGTGCAAAGTCAGTTGGTTTAGTAAAAAACTCAAAACAGAATAAACATTTGATCAGGTTATAAGCTGAACGTTTTACTCGGCTTTACCTTTTCATTGGGTACAATTTGGTTTACTTTTGGGCAGAACTGGTTAAATTAAATATAGCACTTAATTAATTTGGGTTAAAACTGTATCCCGCAATGATTCGATGTAAACCGGGAAATGTCCGTCCGATTAAGACCGGTCATAGCTGCGCTATCTCCTACTTTAACCTCAGTTTCAGCATCGGCGCTTAGCTTCGTTAATCAGCAAAAACCTAGAGTCATCTCTCAGCTTCGCGTCTCTTTCAAGCTCGACAGTAAGAGAGAGAAACATGCCTCCGAAAGGGAAAGCTAAGGATGCAGGTCCCGTAGAGAGGCCTATTCTTGGCCGTTTCTCTTCTCACCTCAAGATCGGAATCGTAATCCTTCTCTCCTGTATCTCTCTTCTATCGAAACTTTTCTAAATCCAAGTTGATTCATTTGTAAAGAAAAAAGGAATCTTAGATTTGCTCATCATAGTGTTTTTGTTACTTTTGAGTATTTTTAACTGGGAAAATGAACATTTGCGATTCGTTGAAGATATGATTTGGTTTTACTGTACTCTTTTAAAAAAAGTTTATGCTTGATTGTAGGGAGACGATAATGATGTTTAGAATCATGCTTGCATGTAACTCACCAACCATGGATTTGTTTCTATCATCTCAGGTTGGGTTGCCAAATGTGGGGAAGTCTACACTTTTCAACACTCTAACAAAGCTTTCAATCCCAGCTGAGAACTTCCCCTTTTGTACCATTGAGCCTAACGAGGCACGTGTCAACATCCCCGACGAGAGGTTCGACTGGCTTTGCCAATTATACAAGCCTAAGAGTGAGGTAAAGTTTAGTTGTAACTGTGATTTGAATCATGAATGTTTTAAGTTTCTCAAAGCTGACTTTGTTGTCCATTATGATTGTCTCTCAGATTCCTGCTTTCTTGGAAATTCATGACATTGCTGGCCTTGTTCGAGGCGCTCATGAAGGACAGGGACTTGGAAACAACTTCTTGTCCCATATCCGTGCTGTTGATGGAATCTTCCATGTTTTGCGTACGCTCTTCTTCTCTTTTGCTTAGTGTCAGTGTGACTTGTGGTTGAGATGGTGATTTCATGCATAAATTGGGCTTTCAACAAGCTACTGGTTAAGTACTATTGTATTTATTTTCTCGTTTTCTATCCTATAGGAGCATTTGACTAGCTATTTTATTTGTTTATGTGTTTCTCTCGACTGCATCTTCGAACAACAGTTTTTTCTTTTGTTAATAGTTTTTGATGATAAATATCTTTGTCAATTCTATCCTGGTTAGTAACTTTTCGACTGAAAATGTGCAGGTGCGTTTGAGGACCCTGATATTATCCATGTTGACGATATTGTCGACCCTGTTAGAGATTTGGAGACTATTACTGAAGAATTACGGCTGAAGGTGAACCAAATATGTTAAGATATTGACATGTAGATCTTTGAACTCGTGAAATCCTTTCTGAGTATATTAATGAAGATGTCTGTTATTTATATCAGTTAGATCTTGTTATTCATTTCAACTATTGTTGTTTTGGTAACATACTGAACTATCTTGGTACAACTTTAGGATATTGAATTCATCAAAAAGAAGATTGAAGATGTCGAGAAGAGCATGAAAAGGAGCAATGACAAGGCGCTAAAAGTAGAACTTGAGCTCTTGCTAAAGGTATGCTTATCAAGTGTTAAACATTCAGGCTTTGTCTGTCAATGTTATTGGTAATTAATTATTAATTGGCTGAAATAATTATTGTACCTCTTGGGGACAGGTGAAAGCTTGGCTGGAAGAAGGAAAGGATGTCCGTTTTGGGGACTGGAAGGCAGCTGATATTGAGATTTTGAACACGTTCCAATTGCTTTCAGCAAAGCCCGTTGTTTACCTGGTGAGTAATCTTGAATGTTCATCTCGTTTTGTAATAGTCTTTTTTCTATCAGGATACTCTGTTGCTTCTTAATATATACAGTCGACAATTTTCTTTCAAAAGAAATGCTCGCATCAGCGTGCAAATTCATTACGTTTACGGTTACGGTTACGTCTACAATTTGCCAAATTGTAGAGGCATACTGCATATATTCTGTGACACTGCTGGGTCGCAAATTTAACCGTAAACGTAATGAGTTTTTTAGTTTTTTTTTTTCTGACCTCTTTGCTTTACATGTTTGTTTCAACTAAAGTTTAATCTCTGCGTAAGAATTATAAAGGCATGTTTGGACGTTTACCGATCACTTATTGCTCTCAATTTTTTTAATTTACAGATTAACATGAATGAGAGAGACTACCAGAGGAAGAAAAACAAGTTCTTGCCCAAGATTCATGCTTGGTACTTACTAATATCGCTTTACAAACTATGTTGGAGTAATAGATTTTCATTTACAGATTAACATTTGCTGACGCATTTACTTATCTTATTGTTATTTAGGGTTCAAGAACACGGTGGTGATACTATGATTCCTTTCAGTGGTGTTTTTGAAAGGAGCCTCGCTGATATGCTCCCAGACGAAGCAGCAAAGTATTGTGAGGAGAACAAACTGCAAAGGTAAGTAATAAAAGAACAGCAAAGCCTTCCTTCAAATGCATAGTTGCTCCTGAAGATGACTTTCTTTGTTTAAACTTTAAAGTGATGATCCTAATGGCCATTTATGTTTGACAGTGCTCTTCCGAGAATCATCAAAACTGGATTTTCAGCCATTAACCTCATATATTTCTTTACAGCTGGGCCTGATGAGGTATTACGATCACACTTTACTCGTAATTCACTTGGCTTGGCTTCACAACACGCTTTGGTCTTTATTTCTCTTATTTGATAGTGAATGTTCAGTGAAAAGTCAAGTAGTGCATTTGATGGCATTTGATTCATCAATGATATTTGCTTTGCAGGTGAAGTGCTGGCAAATACGACGGCAGTCAAAGGCTCCTCAAGCTGCAGGGGCTATTCATACTGATTTTGAGAGAGGATTTATTTGCGCTGAGGTTACCTTCTTCTCATTCTCTTGAATCTTTTCATCTCACCTGTTTTTCATGCCCTAGAATTTACGTGCATCAAATCTTTTCCCTCCTACTGTTGATGGTTTGTTTCTGTTAAAGAGTTTCCATAATCGTTCTCTTGTTCTTCCTATAGATATCAAAGTAGAATCCTAATGCAAACCATATATAAATTAATCAGTTCCACAATCTGTTGTTTACCCGGGTTGAATGCTGGTCTATTTTGACATTCGATGTGGTTTATTCTAATGTTTTCTTGATATATCACAGGTCATGAAATTTGAGGATCTCAAGGAACTCGGCAATGAAACTGCAGTCAAGGTACTTATATCAACTTTATTTCGTATGTCGCATGCTGATAAAAATTCACGGATTTGAGAGTTGAGTCTAACTTCAATCCTGTAAACTAATAATGCAGGGCGCAGGAAAATACAGACAGGAGGGGAAAACATATGTTGTTCAGGATGGAGATATCATTTTCTTCAAGTTCAACGTTTCCGGTGGTGGGAAGAAGTGAGATCCATCTTGTCTACCTATGCGTGGTGTCCTCTCCGGATCTTGAAGCTTTATACAATTCCGAGAGAGGAACCAAACTGTATTTTCTGTTTTTGACAATTGCAGTTTTTTTTAGTTGGCTTACCAAACACAAACGTATCTGCAACTCTTGTTCCTTTCTGCAGTTGCCTTGAGACAGAGCGTTAAGTCTTAAACATATGTTGTTTTGAAACCTGAAGTGATTGCGAGTGAGATTATTCGACATAGAGAACAAGTTTCTTCTGATGCAAGTGGGTTGACCTGTTGAAGAATCCTCAATGCACTAACAAATTATGAAGCATCTTTCTAGATCATCATATTAGCGAAGGAAACAAAAGAAAAGAAGCAGAAACAAATACATTAAAAGCAAATTATATTTGCAAGTGCCATGACATTCATTACAAGCTCCATTACCAAGAGCTTCTGGATAGATCATAATCAATTAAAAACAAAAGAACAAAAGAATTATTGTGAGGATAGTCAATCCATTGTGAAGAGTTGATCATGTTTGGCTCTTCTCCGCTTCTGAGAGATCTTCATTGGAACAAGCTTGAAGAGAGCTCTCTGGCGCTTCTCCTAACGCTTGGCTGCTCGAAAACGAGTTTTCTTCATTCTGTTTGCGCAGCCAAGCTTCATGAAGCTGCAAAACATACTCCAAGTGCCATAAAACTTCTCCCATCATTGGCCTGTTCTTCCCTTCATCTGCTAAGCACTTCTCTGCTATCTCACCATACTTCTCCAACGACTCAGGACTGTAGTTTCCCCTCAGATTTGGGTCGATGATTGACTCCAGAGATCTCTGTTTTTGCCAGCTTAAGGCCCATTCCGCAAGGTTGATCTGGTCTTTAGGCAAAGTTGGGTTTATAACAGCTCGAGCACAAACAGCTTCAAACAACACAACACCAAAAGAGTAAACATCTGACTTCTCTGTTAGCTGTTGCCTCCTGAAGTACTCAGGATCAAGATACCCGAAACTCCCTTTCACAGCTGTACTGACATGAGTATGTTCCATGGAAGGTCCAGCTTTCGACAACCCAAAATCAGACATCTTTGCAACAAAGTTCTCGTCTAGTAATATGTTTGTTGTCTTGACATCTCTGTGGATGATTCCTCTCTCAGAGCCTGTGTGAAGGTAATGCAATCCCCGTGCAGAGCCTATACAAGCTTCAAGCCGTTGCTTCCATGACAAAGGAGGAAGGTTGCTTCCAAATAGATGGCTCCTCAAAGTTCCATTTGCCATGTACTCATAAACCAAGATCATCTCGTTGTGCTCATCACAGAACCCGATCAAAGACACCAGATGCCTATGCCTAAGCCTTGAGAGCATAATAATCTCCGTTTCGAATTCAGCAAGCCCTTGCTGAGAATGTGGGGTTGCTCGTTTGATAGCTATGACTGTTCCATCTTCAAGCTCTCCTCTGTACACTTTACCAAACCCTCCAACTCCAATAGCTAAACCGTCATCAAAGTTCTTGGTAGCTGCACGAATCTCGGCTAATGTGAACTTCCTACCCATTGTAGATGCTGCAAGAGTGTTCAGTCTCAGCGAGCCTCCTGTTGCTTTGGCGTTTGTAGTACTGTTGTTAACATGCAAGAACAATGGACGCCAGCCAGGAGGATTGTTTTTAGAGTCATCTGATTTGTTTCTCCTCATCTTGCACAAACATACAACCATAGTTACCAAGAACGCGAAAAGAATGATAGTTGCTACACCAGCACCAACACTGATCCAAATAATCCTCATCTTGGAGTTATCTACAGAGTGACCAGACGAATCAAACCTCATGAGATGAGCAAGATTCCCATTTTTGCTGAGCTTGAAAATCTCAAGACCACTAAGAAGAGCATCAGTTCCTGAAGCACCAGCTGATGTGTCAGGTCCAAGTTGAATCCAGAGGATGTCGTTTTTGGAGGAGACAGGATCAAAGTAGTCTTGATAAATAGCTTTGTTCTTCCCACCCGCATGAGCATATATATCAAAATTACCTGCAGCCGTCTGGTTGTTGATATAAATCCTGAATATCCTCTGGTTTTGCTTGTCAACAACCAGCTCGCAGAAATGAAGCCTAACCAGGTAATCAAAATTAGGATCCACTTCAAACTTCCAAGATATGTTGAACCTTTTCTCCAAGACTTCAGTGTTTGACATGGTCCTAGCAGATTCATACACACGTAGAGGAGCCACAGGTGACTCATCAGCCGAAGCATATGTGATACTAGAACTGTTCTTGACCTCTTCACCAGCGTTTTCAATCACCATGTAGCTTGAATCTGTTTCCCATGTCCTATACAGTTTAAGATCTTGGCTTGGACCTAGCTTGGGACCACCAACATTTAGCCTGTACATAGTCTCAATCCCACGTCCTCCCAAACCAAGCTCCACTTCACTTCCACCAACTTTAGCAACTGATTCTTTGAAAAGCTTATCATCAACATGAACAATCTCAATAGCATTGACAAACCCGAAAGATTCTTTCTCAGGGATGAAACTCAAAACCAGTTTCTCAGTTCCAATGGGTAACAGAAACTCTTTAACCAAAGAAGATTCAGAAGCATTGTGACCAGAGCTTAGCAATATGAGGTTTTTATGCGCGATTTCTCCCTGGATGTTGATGTCAAACATCAGTCTCAGACCATTCGCATACACGCTGAAAGAAGAGTCATTCACATTGTGGTCTCCCATGGGGAAAGGGCTGAAATGGAGTCTCACAAAGTAACTTCCTTGAGGCATTTCATGAAATGAATAGTTTAACGTAGTGGTGAAAACACGAGCAGACTTGTAAATCTCAGCAAAGGCAGAACTATGTATCGGTGTCGATGAAGTGACATCAAGTCCTGATGAACTAAGTGACAAACTGTTGTTGGGAGACAAATCTCCAACCCATATCCTTCCATCTGCTTTGGTTGAAGTGTTTGAGCCACAATCAACAAGGAAACTCTTGGACTGAGCTTCTCCATAGCCAACAACACAAGTGAAGATTATCAACTCACATAGCACAAGTTCCATAAACTTCTTCCTCAGCTTAGACATAGCAACTTAAGGAGTTCTAGACTCACCCAGTAATATGATAACTGCTAATGAATCTTACAAAGAGACAATGCTCAGCTACAGAAACAGAAACTTCCCCAGATTTGTGTGGTTTGGTTTCTACTCTTCTCAGTTGATTAGCAGTTTCAAAGAACTAAGAACAGCAGGGTTCACTTATGCAGAAATGAACAGCCTTTTAGCAAATCAATACCAAAATGCTGAGACTTTCTAACCAAGAAAGCAATGCAAAGCTAACAAAACAAACTAAAGATCCCAACTTTTTCAGTATATGATTTAATAAGCTGCTAGATCTAAAATTAGAACCCAGAGGGAAGACCAAACAAGAAGTAGAAAGAGACAAAGTAGGATACTTTCAGTGAGAAAAAAGAGAAACCAAACTGGAGATGGAATCAAACACAAGAACAAAGATGTGGGTTTCAACGAAAGAGGAAAACTTTTGTGAGGAGAAGGAAACAGGAAAGTTGATAGGGTTATCTGGAGAGGAAACTATGAACATGGGTTGTTTGTTGAAGCAGATGGGAAAAGAGAGAAAGAATGAATATTAAAACCTTTTCTTGAATATTTGAAAATTTAAAAAGCAATTCTTTCTGTGCTTTTATGTTATAAAATTTTAAATCTTTGTTTGCTGCTTGTTTGTTCTCTTCTTCATCATTAAGTCAAGTACGCATCACCTTCAATCCCTTTTCTTCTCACTTTGAAATTGATATCACTCTCTCTTATCACTATAAATAATTAAAGACAAAAATCCTTATTATTTTGGTGTGTTTCGTAATGTAAATAAATGGAAGGCTTCTTGATTACTACTCTCTCTATTTTTTATATTTGACGTTTTAGATAAATTTTTTTGTTCTAAATTATTTGACATTTTCAATTTTCTATATAAAATTTAATAATAATTAATATTAGATGACCAATAATATTATAGTTTCTATTTTGTTATTGATTGAATTATGGATAGGTAAATAATTAATGATGTTTTTATTTTAAAAATAAAATAAAATTAAATGTTTCTTAATCAATGTGTATATGATCCTAGAACGTCAAATATAAAAAACAGAAAGAGTATAAAATAAGAACCATCATTTTATTTTCCAACAGATTAACAAAAAATACGTTTTTTTCCTTGGAAAATCCATAATATAATTCTCAAGATAGAAAAAGAGTTACTATTAATGAAGCAAAACAGCGAAATAATAAATTGAAAAAGATTATCAGAAAAATGATTTAAGAAAAGAGAAAATTGGAGAAAGAGAGAAAAGATAAAAGAGCGGTGGCAATAATAGGGAAGCGGGGTGGTCACATGCACCTGTCCGGTAGATCATCAGCATTCATTAATAGCTCTTATTTCTTAGCTGCGAATTCCAGTTATACCCTTTCGTCAACATACGCTTGTCTCGACACATGTTAAGGTCTTTCTTGTCTTTCTCATGTTTACTTGGTCCGTACCGTCCCCAAAAGTACTTACTAGGGGAAAAAACATTTGTTCATATTGCATTACATATTCATTAAAAGTCACAGATCTGTTTAATTTTTTTTTTCCTGTTACACCACTATTTGGTTTTTTTAAGCGACAACATTTTAATGGCTCATGTTGTAATGTTACAATTATTTTTATTAGTAACATTGAATTTGTACAATGATATTAAAATGGTTTTCATATTACAATCTCGGATAATATGCATAAATTTTGTCGAGTTTATTGTTGAGATCCTTACACTTTTTTTTATAAATAAATGGCTTTATTCCCAATATGAAGCTGCCTGCAAAACGGTTATAATTTTGCAAAATCACTAATGGTTGGATTAGAGAAATGTAAATCAAATGAACGAAGTGTAGATCTTAAAATTAACATCAGAAATTTGGTAGTAATTGTTTGTAAAATAAGAGAAAACATAATTAATGGACAACAATAACAATGTACTCATAATCATATTGACAAAAATGTCATATATTATTTATCAAAAGATTTACAATTGTTTGCAAGTACGAACTAGACTAAAACTAATGAAGAATATGGTGTAAAACAAGGTCGAAATATTTATGGGAATGAGAGCGTGAAGTCGATGTGATGTGGGTGTGCATAAACTGGAACTTTGATACAATCAGGTTTTTCCCTTAAAAGTATATTGCAAGAGCACAGTGAAACGCAGTAGTATTTTAGGGATTGAATCCACAAGGATCAAGGTTACACAATGACTTTTCGAGAGTAGAGTTAAGCTAAGATAAAATAAAGTTTGTTTGTAGTTTCTAGTTGCAAGAATGTAGAAGTAGAAAGCAAATAACTATATAAACTTATGAATAAAAAGCGTCAGGTCTCGGAAAATCTTGGGAAACACAAATTGATAGACGTGAAAGTTCAAAAGAGAATGTATTAAGGATCGTTCTAGAACTCAAATCACTTAATTAGACTAGTCTACTTCCGTAGTACTAAACCCTATGTATTAGAATCTTGAAGACTAACTTCCGTCGAATTTCAGATTCTAGACATGCAATAAGAACTAGTTTGATAAGTTGACAAAACTTCCTAACAACAACTTCCATTAATTAAGAATATTTCACTCATCTAGATTCATTCAAGCATTTAATCGAACACTTTCGATGCATTAAACAACCTATGAATCATGAACAAGGTGATCAATCCAGTTTAGGCACTAAAAATAACCTAGATGAAGAAACGATACATTATTCCCTAATTTAACAAATCACAATCACCAATCCATGAATTCCCTTGAACCCTAAACCTAACTAATAGATTACTCAGACATGGATATTGAAGCACATAAAATCACAGAGTAAAACATAATATCAATAAAGATTAACAAGGGGGTTCAAAAATCTTCTCTAGAAACAGAGTATAGTATCGTCTCCCCGATGGAACAAATCTCCAGAGAAGTCTCTAATCAAAAGTAAAAAGAAGCGTAGTCTGAAAGACTGCTAAGAAAACTGAAAATATAGGTCTAAACACATATGGCACGAATCCCTAAGGTAAACCGGCTCAAAAATTAAATTAAACCAAAAAATCTGGTTTTTGCACATGCAGACCGACTCGACGATCGACCGGTCAAATTGTGACGAACGGTCGATCTTGGAAAGGATCGGTCGATCTTGGAAAGGATCGGTCGATCGTTCTGTGTGATCGACCGATTGTTTTTTGGCCGACCGATTTCACTTGACATGCTCGTTTTCCTTATGGCCGCAAATTAAGTGATCGACCGATCCAAAAATGAGATTGACCGGTTTTGACTTGAAAATGCCATTTTTGCTTAATTTTTGCTCTAGTTCTTGCTTCTTGATCCCATAACTCTATTTTATGCATTCCAACCTGAAATACCTTTAAAACACCAAAAAGACTCGAAAACACTTGAAACCATGGGTTAGAATGCGTTAAAAACGCAACACATCAAACGTCCTCCTCTTCTCTTGTTTGCTTCTCCTTTTATACTCCTCAAAGTTGTTTCGAACTTCTTATATCTCGTCCTCTTGATAAATTGACTATAAAATTTTCGAGATTTCCCTTGATTAGGTCTAGATCGAGCTTGAAGTTCACCATCGACCTCGAGCCTTTTCCTCATCTTGGCCATGTGAGTTTGTGTCAACTTGTAACCATTCTTGGGCGGGGTAGCAGCTAGATTATCGCCTAACAATTTTCCTCCATCCCTTTTAATGATGACTTGAAATATAAAAGTGCGAATATTCATGTCCACTATCTAGAAAGTCCATCATCGTCATCGAGAAGACCTAAAAGCTAAATGGACGGTCTAGGTTTGGTTGTTCTTATTTATCGACATCTGCATGATTTCTGGTTTTATATTAGTTACTTCAAGGACTGCGGGTTCACATTCCTGATCCTGGACTACATCCTCGAGGTTATATCGCAGCTCAAAATGGCGTTTACCCAAATATACCAGAATTTTGTTAGGTAACTAGTTACCTTATCGGTTCAGACTTGTGAAGAGGGCTTAGCATCCGGTCCGGAGGAACTCCATCAACTATGCATCATTAAGCGTAAGGGCATTTCTTCTGTCTCCTCGGCCAGGTTGCAAGGTAGTAAATGGTATTCCAGATTGAGACAATAGGTGGAGCGAAATATTGTTGTGGTCCATGGCTCAACCAGAGGTTCACGAAACTGCCCAAACCAACCATATTGGAGATACCAGCGACATAGATCCAGTCCAGGGATCATATCTCAACAACCAGAAGGACTTTCACCATGAAAAAAATTTCCATGGTTTCTACACTCAAGGAGGAGTCTTTTAAAATTGGAATCATACCCAAAACTATCCGTACCAGCAAGATATGAATTTTTACAAACTGGAGGTTTCCCAGCCCATCCATCTGCGAGTATCAGATGTTAGAAGACGATTCAAGCCCAATGAAAGAGCGACCTAGACCAAAGCCAATCATAGGATTAAATATTGATCTGTAGCTTTCCAACAAGCCCATAATAAGGATAAATGACCACATAAATTAGAAGATATGATCATTTTTCCAAAACCGGCCAAACCGAGCAAATTATGAAAAGATTGGACAATCTTTCGGTTTGATCATTTACCAGCTAATAAATTTCGACCAGAAGATTTCTGATCAAACCAATGCTACCAGAAGACCAATCCAACTACTCAAGAGTTCATGACATCATCTTATTATGGACCAGCATGCATAAGAATAAGAAGATCCTCATTAACTTCAATCTGCCTTATTTGGATATTCTTGCATTAAATCTCCAACAACTCTTTTCTCTTCAAATGAGGCACGGCATCAGCACCTTCCAGAACTTAAAGAAGGTTCCCAAGAAGCTCAATTATCGTCTTAAACCGTCCAGGTTCAAGGAAACTCAAGTTACTTGCTTGGAGCCAAAGATCCTCAAAAGGCTCCAACGGCTAGTTTTCATTCTTTAGATTTGTTCCTTTATTTTTTTTTGGTCAAACAACAATTCCATTAACTTAAACTCTCAAATTACATAGGAGGAGGAAATACAAAATAAAAAGGCACAACTTGCCATATTACAAACACAAGAGAATACATGACATACATGTGAATTCTCAAAAGATAACATAAATGATCGGATAGCCAATAAGATCCAATGAACACCAAAAAACTAAATCTCTGAAAGGAGGCAAGTAAGTTCGCGACAGTCTGATTTGCAGACAAGTTTTGAAATGCCCAAAAGGGCTAGACACTCTGCATCAAAGGCAGTGAGGTCATGATACCAGGACAATGAGCAACTAAGTCTTCGTGAGACCAAACAAATCTCCAATGTAAGGAAACAAATACTGTTGCTTTTCTTTCTAAATTGCCACAAATGGTTAGAAAGCAATACATACACATCCACGATTAAAACATACACATATATATATATATAACCCTGCATATTGCAGTATAGGAATGAGCCAAAGCAACATAATTGCTAATGAAGAACTTAAGAACAAAGACATGAGATCCCAAACTAAATAAGGATATGACCTCATTCTCAATGAGACTTAACATGTTCTCTAAACATCTTGACAAGTGAACTATGAAACTTGGGATAATGAGCAACCAAGAGACAAATGCACACGACACATGTTCACAATTCCAACCATGAAACATATCCTTTTTTATATCAAGTACTATTAAATAAACACAGATCTGAAAAATTTGAGGCCAGTAGATTAAGGGACCAAAACCGGACCTGACAGGGTTAGAACGAGCCGGATAGAACCCGAAATCGAGACCGCATACTGCAGAAAAGGAGTGACATAAAGCCACAAGAACGAACACCACCGACACGGATATATTTACTAAACGGACGGACAACAAAGCCACTGCAGAGTCGAAGAAACACCACAGGAAAAAATACATGTACAATGGGTGGGGAGGAACGGAAGGGACGTGGGGGAGAGCATTCGACTGGCATATCTATGAGAAACACGAGCGGCGGCAGTTTTGGAGGCGGAGGGAGGAGCACCAGCGCAAATGAAAAAGAACCATTAGAGCCATGGAAAGAAAGGAAGAGGAGGGAGAAAGAGGAGTGTTCTCATCGGTGGGCGAGAGGCCACACTGACGGCGGCGCAAAGGGTTCAAAGGGAAACCCTAAACGGGTTGGGAGAGAAAAGGATTTTTTTTAATTTTGTGTCCTTTTTTGATTTGTTTCCTTTTCTATTTGTTTTAGAACATTAGAACTTTTGTCTCTGGACATTATATAAGCTTCTAGACGTGCATTGTAAAGAGTACCCTTCAATCAGCCTAGTTTATAAAAAGTTTGTTTAGTTTTGATCAAAGTTTGTTCTTTGAATAAAAATAGATTGTCTTTAGGATTCTAGTGTGAGAAGTACTTTAGTCCTACTGATTCGTGGTCTTATAGATTGTTAGTGGATTCAGCAGCCTTGAAAACACATATTGAGATAGTCAATCAATCCACCGATTAAGAGAATCAATCAGCTATCCATCGCTTCCATCTCGCCCATTGACAAAGCTTGAGAGTGGTACACATCCAATAAGCTTAGCTCCATTCCCATCCACCAATCCGACCATCCTTCTCATTTTATCATCTTCTTATTCTTTGTTTATTTATCATATCATTCATATCTCATTTCGTTTAGTATTTGCTTCAGGTAACCAAACCAAAACCAGTCTTATCGTCCATTAGATCACATCTCGGGTCAGTCCGATTTAAGTAACCTCAGCCATCCTGTCAACCTAGGATCCGTGCTTACAGCAAATATATTTCGTTTTCAAGGTCAACCGAGCGACCGTCAGAGATTTAGACTTCTCAGGGATCCCTCAGGCTTGGGCCGAAAGCGTTGGTAAATATATTGCCTTCCTTAAGGCTTGTTAGTTTCATGATCAATATTGATCATACATTTTCGTGTACATGTTTTTGCTTTTGGTTGTCCTTTTGGGCAGTTCGCCGATGACAGACGAGTTGCTGGGAATGTTCGAGGTCCTCCGGAAGGTCAAACTCGTTGGTTGACGTTCATCCCCAGCGGATTCCTGCGGCATACGTGTTACCTCGAGGTGAAGCGCGAGCTATCTTTTTGCTGCCACAGCCGCGGGTTCAGGCTCAGCTGCTCTTGCTGAAGTTGAAGCAATTAAAGCTACGAATGATGTAACAGAAAATGTGTTGTCTGGATTACACAAAATCTAGTCACCTTAGAAAGATATATTACGTATGGCGTTAAGGTGAGATGGTAATAAAGTTTCATGGTCCTAGCGCTGACAAAACTTGGAAAAAAAAAACGAGATAGCTTTGTTACAGTATGCAAGCACATAGCAATTTAGTTAGTCTTATGCTTATGTTTATATTCTTATGTTGTTGGGTTTTTGTTTTTTTCATTGGTCTACAGTTTAGAATTGTTTTTCATTTCTGATTGCTTGTGCGATCTATAACATTAGTTGTTGCATATAATGGTAGCTTGTTTATAATGAAAGATGTTTTAGAGGCAGTGATTGTACTTAAAGATGCACCAAGGGACAAGAGTAAATCTGTAAACAATAACAATTATATCTGCAATGGCCTGTTCCAAGCTTTTTGACGATTCTCTCTGCTAACAGCAACTGCAACATGAGTAACTTAGGTTTCTCGCCAACCGTTTGAAGCATCAGAGCACCCGCAATGAAAGTTCGTAAAAGGGAATTTTTAAGGAATAAATAATTAAATAATCAGTGGATCCCATCAAAATAAGAATCCAATCATTAAAATCTCTAATTAAGGATTTCTTCTTAGAGCAACATTATCCTTTGAGACTTTATAAGGGTTCTTAAGTTTTTTTTTTTCTTTTTTTCTCTGATTTAAGAAAAATAAAATAAAATTAAAAACGAAATAATCGCGAGTCGTCACGTGTCAACAGAAGCTGTAAACAATGTAAGGAGTAAGGACAAAGCAAAGAAGACTCTTATATAAGAGTTTTTTGAGAGGTTTCTTAACAAAATTGTGGACCCCACACCCTTAAGAACCTTGTTAAGAAACTCCAATAATCTTGCTCTTACTGAGTCTTTTGCACCGTTTGCGAGTCCCCCGCAATACGTGGCGGCCCTTCGATTGGTTGGTATTTTTTTTTAATTCTGAGAAAAGGAATTTTAAAAAAAAAAATTAAGAACTCCAACGGGACACACCATTAGAGATGCTCTTAGCTAGCCAAGAATGAAGTTCTAATTACCAAAACAGCATGTTTTATAATAAAAGTTTTCATGAAGAGTAAAAAAAATTAATAATAAGTTATTGGGTTTTTGTCGAGCTTATTCACTTTTTTTCTAAATAAAGAATACTTCTTTACAATCTATGATTCCAGAAATAGTAGTATTTTGATATGAAGAAAGAGTCAATGGTCCATGAAACCGAAGTTTTGGCACTAAAAAGTGGGTCTAGCTCCTCCTCTGACAAGAGTTATAAAAGAGAGTATGAGAAGGAAGTTTGTAATAGTTTTTGGTTTGTGTGTGTGTGTGAGAAAGAGATATGAACGACGCAGATGTGTCAAAGCAGATACAACAGATGGTCCGGTTCATCCGGCAAGAGGCAGAAGAGAAAGCTAACGAGATCTCAATCTCAGCTGAGGAAGAATTCAACATCGAGAGACTTCAGCTTCTTGAGACTGCCAAGCGTAAGCTCCGTCAAGACTATGACCGTAAGCTCAAGCAGGTCGATATCCGCAAACGCATGTGAGCTTCCTCCTCTTCTTTGTTTATCATCTTCTCACTCTCAGGCTTCAAACTGATTCCACTTTCTCTCTTTAGTGACTACTCGACGCAGCTGAATGCAAGTAGGATTAAGTACCTTCAAGCACAAGATGACATTGTCACATCAATGAAAGACTCTGCGGCTAAGGATCTCCTTCGTGTCTCCAATGACAAGAACGCTTATAAAAAGCTTCTCAAGGCTCTCATTGTTGAGGTATTGATCTATATATCTACTTATTATCCTTGTCGCGACAAGTCGTTACAGTTATGACTTGTGTATGTACGTAAGAGTTTGGTGCGGCTGAAAGAGCCATCAGTGCTGCTGAGATGCAGAGAGATGGACAAGAAGGTTGTTGAATCAGTCATCGAGGATGCTAAGAAACAGTATTCAGACAAAGCCAAAGTCGGGTCTCCTAAGATCACCATCGACGACAAAGTCTTCCTCCCTCCACCTCCTAACCCTAAGCTCCCTGATTCACATGACCCTCACTGGTAAACATATCTTCCATCTCTCTTTCTTGCTTGTCACGTTATATTCATCCATATGAACAATGATGGTGTCTTGATGGTGAAGCTCGGGAGGAGTGGTGCTGGCTTCTCAAGACGGAAAGATTGTCTGTGAGAATACTTTAGACGCACGTCTAGATGTTGCCTTCAGACAGAAGCTTCCCCAGGTTTGGAATGTTCTTCTTTAATTCTCATCATTAGTCTCAACCTCTCTCGCATTAATTGTGTTCTTCTCATCTTCACAGATCCGGGCGCGCCTCGTTGGAGCTCCTGAAACCTCAAGAGCATGATACCACCAACCTAAGCTTACTCTTCTGCTTAGGCACTTAATAAGTGACAGGATCATCACTTGTCTCATCCTTTTCATCTTGACGAAGAGAATAAACTTCTTCTAATAATGCCATTTTCATGTCAATTTTTCTATAATATTTATTTGAGAAATCACATTCCAAGTTCTGCTCACAAGATATACACTCAGACATAGCCATAGACTTTGTTAAGAATACATGATATTATTAAGTGTTCCCTACCTAAGTAGCTTAATTACCATTAAAACATAGACTCTGTTCGGTTACTACCGGTCTTACTCTTCAACCTAGACCGGGTTTTCCGGTTAGCCTTCCGCCGCTTCTCTTCTCTAGCTCCTCCACCACCAAATATAGACATCCTCCCAATCCCTTTGGACAGTGACGTCAGCAATGTTCCACCATGACCTGACTTCTCCATCATCTCTTGTTTCATCAAAACCTGCTCTTTCTCTAACTCACTAAGCCTCACTCTCACCCTCGAGATCTCCAGCTTCAACTCTCTGTTCTCCCTCCTCAACGATGCATAAGTGTCTCTCGGAGACGTTGCTCCACTTGGGACCCCGCTACTGAGTTTCTGAGACGACGACAACAACATCCCTTCTTCCCCTGACTCTCCTGACACAATGTTCTTCAAACGCAGCTGCTCTGAGTAAAGGACTCGAACAACCATCTGCACTGGTAACCGATCGTTCTGAGCCGCGTGGTTGCATGCTTCTTGTGTAAGTTTCTTTGTGTCTACGAACTTACAGAGACTTTTGCATTCTTGTTCGGTCAGCAACGGATGTCCCTAAACATTCATTACAAACAAAAATCAATACCAGATTCTTGCAAAAACACAGAGATGTTCAAGGCTAGTTAGTACCTTAAGAAACATATCAATAGCTCTGTATAGCCCATCATGCGTGACACGCACGTAATCTGGTAATATCTCTATCAAAGCAGTAAACTTGTGCAGACTCAGGAACGGGTCTGGTGCGATCTCTGCCAAGTACGCATCTATGACCAGACCCACTTTAAGTAACGAGCCGTGGCACGTAGAATCAATCAGACTCTCAGTCTCGTCACCTTCGTTACGTTCTTCGTCCTCTATCCTCTTCAAGAAACACACGAGTATCCTATGCACAGTGTCCACATCGTACATGGAGTCTCCGTCTTGGACAACAGGTATGAGCAGATCATCAAGCGAGACTCTCTCAAGCTGCTGAGCGATTCTCATCTCAAGCTCAAGCCTACAAGAGACAGAAACATTTATAGTAATCCCTACCCTCAACATCCCAAAGAGGAAACTCAGAGGGACTTTGTCGTTTGGGAAAAGGCTAACAATGGCTTCAACTACATTCCTCTGCTCGTTCTCAATCGTGCCTGAGTCGAGCTTAGTCCGTTCCTGGCGGTTTCTTATGCCTTTCAAAGACTCTTGAGAGTAATGCATTAAAGAAGTGATGATACTCTCAGACCTCAAGCCTGTTCTAGCCATTGCAGAGACAACACGTGCGTAATAGTCTATCCTTAGAGCAGAGAGGTCTTGGATCCACCACTCTGGAGAGTCTCCTCTCTGGCTGGTTCTGTTAAGCCGTGATAGTCCCAACACTAACTGTTCTCTACATGCATTCATAGCGATGGCCTCCACGCACCTTTCAGGTACGTGGGCAGCTTCAGCTATGTCGTGAGGGTGAAGCAACTCGCAGGAGCAGAGGACTTCCACAGACTTCTCCAGGCTTCGAAACACGACTTGTTCGAGGTAAGTCTCGGTCCGTGCGATGAGGTTGTCTTCTTTGTGGTCCTCTGTCATCTCGAGGTAACCAGCTGCGCAGCGGAGAGCAACCACGTTGGAGATGGTGATCTCGAAGTTGATGCCGTAGCAGAACTTCATGGCGAGCTCGAAGGTCTTAGACCCACCTGGGAAGTCTTGGAGCTCTGTATGGGAAAGGGTTCTTGAAGAGTCGTTCATATCTGCCACTAACTTCCTGATCTTTCCACACCGAGCCACCAGAGGAAACTGCAATATTCGTTTTTTCTTTCTCTTTTAGGAAACATCTTATGTATGTGTGTGTGCGTGTACAAATCACTAACCTTGTGGAGTAGAAAAGGCTCTCCATCGACCACAATTGTGATGTCTCCTGCAACGTCTGAGAATATGCTGCAACATTCATAAGATAAAAGTGAATCTTTCATTCATTAGTAAACATAGATTGCAAAAGAAGGAACAAACTTTGACATATATGGAGAGAGAACAGAACCGGGTGGTGAAGGATTTGGAGAAGGTGGTGGGAGGAGCAGGAGGGCTACCCATCAAGAAGAAGAAGAAAGTCTCTGCAGACACTCTCTCTGGTGTGGAGGAAAACCTTTCAAAAACATAGGCTTTGGGGGAAGTTAACCTTTATTTCTTTTTATTTATCTTTGAAAAAGTAATTCAAAGTTGAACACTTTCTTTTTCATCAAAACTGGATTATTTTCTTTAGATTATTTTTAATACACTACACATTCAGTATCGTGATCTTGACTCCAAACAATGATACATGTGGTTCAAAGCACGTGAGAAAAGAGGGTTGTGTGGCACAGGGCTCCATAAAGATTCAATTATTATAGTCTACTGGGGACACACACACAAACACACACCCTTTCCCTTTACTATCTCTTAGAATCTCCACTCCAATTTTCCCTTTACCATCTCTGCTTTCTGGTATAAACAATCACAATTGTGTAATGGTCCACCTTGTCACCACTACTTTTGCTCCATTTCGTTTCAGCAAATACATGACATGATGATTTGAGGCCGGACCAGAAATCTACCCACTAGCTGCAAACAAATGGCAAAAGGACAGAGCCAATGCTTTCCTTTTGTTGAATATCTTATAGATTCTCAGTCACTATAAACATCACTGTGTTTTTTTTTAATATTTAAAAACACCTTTGTGTCAAGTCAAAATTTAGTTTGGTAAGTTCTTGTTGGAGCTTCTTTTCTCTTGATTCCTTTGGATGTGGACATGGTTAAAGACATTCAGTAATCACAACTCTTTGACGTGGTCTTTGATAATACAACATATGATTTTCCATGGGTATTGGTTCAGTTCCTCATCCTTGAGTATCCGTTTAAACCAAAACTCGTGTTTAAAAAACATGGAATGAACTTCCTAGTATTTAAACCAGGGTTGGGAAGAAGAAACTACATCTGCATTACATGGATTCAACTTATATGTAATTATCTTTTAAATTATAAAGATGCATACAATTTTTGTTCACTTAACAAAAAGTTGAAGAAAATTATTAGGAAAAGGGAATCCTATTGATAAGGATTACCTTTCTATTTATCATTATCTCCTTAATATATGTTAAACTTCCTATTTACTTAAGGAGATAGTCGGCTTATGCCTTTGTATAAATATCTTTGTATGTCGTCCAAGTTAATACAAGTTGGAGAGTTCTCAATATTATCTCAAGTTTACATGGTATCAGAGCAATAAGTTCTCTGTGACCTAGTTTTTTCACGTGTCTTGTTTATTAGTCAAAAATCAAATAATTGAGTCATGTCTGGAGAAGACGAGTCTTCTGCAATCAAGAGCGCGACAAGCCAAGTCGAGCATGCTGCTTCTTTGAAGGTTCAAGGACCATATACGCTGTTCTCCTCAGATAATCCGGGCAGTGTGATCACATCCGTAATTTTTACAGGAGACAATTACAACGAATGGTCAACAGAACTTTTCAATGCACTTAGAGCCAAAAGGAAGCTAGGGTTTATCGACGGCTCCATTCCAAAGCCCTCGATAGAAGATCCGAATTATGAGTTATGGATATCCGTCAATTCCATGATTGTCGGTTGGATACGTTCCTCCATTGAACCTCGTGTTCGCTCAACGGTGACGTTTATCTCCGAATCTCGAAAGTTATGGGAAAATTTGAAGAAACGTTTCTCTATCGGAAACAAAGTTCGTGTTCATCATCTAAAAGAGCAACTGGCGTCATGTAGACAAGATGGACAGCCGGTGATGGAGTATTTTGGTCGCTTAGCCAAGCTTTGGGAAGAGCTTGATACACTGAAACCTCTTCCAGCATGTAGTTGTAGCGCAGCTACTACGTATGAGACAAAACGTGAGGAGGAGAAGTTACACCAATTCGTGATGGGGTTAGATGAATCTCGGTTTGGTGCAGTTTGTCAAGGTATTATCGCGTCAGACACTCCGGTTGATCTTGGTGAGGCATACGCGAAGATAGTTCGCGAGGAACAACACCTTACTACAACAAAGGAGCGTGAAGCCCATCATAATGCTGTGGGTTTTGTCGTCAAGAAAGAATCTCCGGAGCCCTCAAATTCTGGTCAGTCACGACGTATTCCCACATGCTTGCATTGTGGACGCAGAGGGCATGAGAAAGCAAACTGCTGGCAACTTGTCGGGTTTCCCGATTGGTGGGAAGAAACTCCGCCTACCAGAGGAGATAATAAAAGAGGACGCGGAGGTCGTGGACGTGGGAGCAGTACTTCGGACCGCACCAAGAACACCACAACTCGAGCTCAAAACGCTCATGCAACGTCTTCAAACTCTTCAATCTTCCCGACATTCACTGACGAGCAATGGAGTGTCTTAACCCAAATGGTTAACGATAAAGCCAAGTCTTCGGATATGCTTACTGGTAAGAAGTTTGGTGACCTTATTTTGGATACGGGAGCTTCTCATCACATGACGGGAGAACTCTCGTTTCTAAAGGATGTTACGAGTATACGTCCTTGTCCGATGGGGTTTGCAGATGGGAACAAGACCTATGCGACCCATACCGGCGTGTTTCGTCTATCTAATAACATCACTCTTACTGATGTTTTATATGTCCCGAATCTGAACTGCTCACTCATCTCTGTCTCGAAACTCCTTCACCAAACAAACTGCTTTGCTCTACTAACAGATACACTGTGTGTTTTACAGGATCGTTTCACGAGGACGCTGATTGGAGCAGGTGAAGAGAGAGATGGGGTTTATTTCTTTAAGGATGTAATGGCTGCTCGTGTTCAAGCTTCTGTGAAAGTCACCAAGTCGCCAGATCAGTCTCTTTGGCACCAACGGCTAGGACATCCTTCGTTTTCAGTGTTACCGCATTTACCTATGTTTTCTGATTTGAATAAGCTTACTCCTCATAGTCCGTGTGACACTTGTTTTGAGGCCAAGCAAACTAGAGAAGTTTTTTATGAAAGTTTGAATAAAACTCAGGAGTGTTTCCAGCTTATTCATTGTGACGTATGGGGCCCATATCGCACCAGATCTTCTACTGGAGCAGTTTATTTTTTGACCGTTGTTGATGACTTTTCAAGGTCAGTGTGGACTTATTTACTTCTTGAGAAGTCGGAGGTTCAGTCGGTTCTCCAAAATTTCTGTCGTATGACTACTAAGCAATTCTCTAAAGATGTCAAAACGGTCCGTAGTGATAATGGTACTGAGTTCATGTGTTTGGCACGGTTCTTTCGCGAGAATGGGATCATACACCAAACTTCATGCGTCGCCACCCCTCAGCAGAATGGTAGAGTCGAAAGGAAACATAGGCACATCCTTAATGTGGCTCGATCACTTCTATTTCAAAGTAATCTACCGATCAAGTTTTGGGGAGAAGCCATCATGACTGCAACATACTTAATCAATCGTATGCCGTCTGCGGTTCTTCATCATCGATCTCCTTTTGAAATTCTCTTCAAGGAGAAGCCTAACTATTCCCAACTACGAGTTTTCGGCAGCCTGTGCTTTGTTCATCATCGTTCACGTGACAAAGATAAGTTTGGGAAACGCAGCCGACGTTGTGTTTTTGTTGGCTATCCACATGCTCAAAAGGGTTGGAGAGTGTATGATCTAACTACAGAAAAATTCTTGATATCACGCGATGTTGTGTTTCAAGAGACCGTATTTCCATTCTCCGCGCCCTCAACCCCTGCAGTCCATCCATCGGTTGAGACACCGTTTGATGCCGATCTTACAACCCCAATCACCGTTCCAGTTAGTTCCCCGTCCGATGACAGGGGGAGTTCGTCCGATGACAGGGGGAGTTCATCCCGTGCTCCAGTCGCTGATACACAACCTCACGATAGTGTATCTTCTCCTGAAGCTTTGGTTGATCAAACGCCTCAGGTTCCTCCAAGCTCGGTACATTCTCTATCTGATAACCTCCTTGCTCCATCAGTCCCAGTAGAGGAGTCTTCTCTGGACACGCATGTTTCTACGGCTTCGCCAGCTACTGAGTCTCCAGTCAATGTGTTGTCTCCATCATCTGAAATACCTATGGAAGAAGTTTTAGGTCGTGGTCAACGTTCACGTGTTCCTTCGGTGAAGCTGCGGGATTATGTTACGTATAATGCGAGTAGTCTTGAAGACCCCTCTCTCGCTCTTCCCTGCTCTACTTCGTCGCTCTCTGAAACAATCCAAGGTACATCTTTATATCCTCTCACTGATTTCATATCTGATGAAAAGTTCTCTCTGTCGCATCGTGCCTTCCTTGCAGCTGTCACGGCTGTGGTAGAACCTAAATATTATTCGCAGGCTGCTAAAGATAAAATTTGGCGAGGCGCGATGAAACAAGAGGTAATAGCGCATGAGGATAGTGGCACATGGGATATCGTTTCCCTTCCATCTGGCAAGAAAGCAATTGGTTCCCGTTGGGTATATAAATATAAGTTTAACGCTGATGGTACTGTGGAACGCCCTAAGGCTCGTCTGGTTGCAATGGGTAATAATCAAGTTGAGGGTGATGACTTTGAAGACACGTTTGCCCCAGTTGTTAAAATGGCTACGGTTCGAGGTCTTCTTGCTCTTGTGGCTGCTAAAGGTTGGGAAATTCACCAAATGGATGTGCACAATGCATTCCTCCACGGTGACCTCAATGAAGAAGTCTATATGCGGCTTCCACCGGGGTTCACACATTCTGACCCTACCAAAGTGTGTCGCCTTCGAAAATCTTTATATGGTCTACGTCAAGCACCTCGCTGCTGGAATGAGAAACTCACAAAGTCGTTGACTGCCTATGGTTTTGAGCAATCTTATTCGGATTATTCATTGTTCACATATAGTAAAGACAATAAGGAGCTGCGGGTTCTCATATATGTCGATGACCTTGTGCTCGCAAGTAACGACATGGATCTTCTCACCAAATTCAAGTCCTATTTGTGTACATGCTTTAAGATGAAAGACCTTGGCAAACTTAAATACTTCTTGGGCATTGAGGTCGCTCGAGCAGACGAAGGTATTTTTATCTCTCAAAGAAAGTATGCATTGGATATCATTTCAGATACGGGCTTACTAGGTTGTAAGCCAGTGTCCATCCCACTTGAGCAATACCATAACCTTGCTTCCGATACAAGTCCTTTCTTAACTGAGCCTAAGAAGTATCGCAGGCTGGTGGGCCGTCTTGTCTATCTTGCTGTCACTCGACCCGATCTGTGTTACACCATTCACCTGCTGTCCCAGTTCATGCAAAAACCACGGGAGGCTCACTGGACAGCTGCTCTTCGTGTTGTTCGGTTCCTCAAGGGATGTCCAGGCCAGGGACTGCTTCTTCGGGCCGATAACAACCTAGAGCTTTCAGTATATGTGGACGCGGACTGGAGTACCTGTCCGGAGAGTCGTCGTTCCCTAAGTGCATACGTTGTCTTTCTTGGAGATTCACCAATTTCTTGGAAAACTAAGAAACAAGACACAGTATCAATGTCTTCCGCTGAAGCTGAGTATAGGGCAATGGCGTCTGCAACAAAAGAGATCAAATGGATTATCCCACTTCTACAGGATTTAGGCGTCACAGTCAAGAAACCAGTGGCATTTTTTTGTGATAATCAGGCAGCCATACATATCGCAGCTAATCCGGTGTTCCATGAACGCACCAAGCATATTGAACGGGACTGCCACAGTGTTCGTGATGCCGTGAAAGCTGGGCTTATTTCTACTACTCATGTCAAGACTAAGGATCAGATTGCAGACATCCTAACAAAGGCTCTTGGGCGATCCCAGTTTGAGTTTTTATCGTCCAAGTTGGGTGTTCAAAATCTTCACACTCCAACTTGAGGGGGAGTATTAGGAAAAGGGAATCCTATTGATAAGGATTACCTTTCTATTTATCATTATCTCCTTAATATATGTTAAACTTCCTATTTACTTAAGGAGATAGTCGGCTTATGCCTTTGTATAAATATCTTTGTGTGTCGTCCAAGTTAATACAAGTTGGAGAGTTCTCAATATTATCTCAAGTTTACAAAAATAAATATAGTTTTTGATTCAAAATTTAATATCTGAATCGATTCAAACCGAGATATTACTGGAGCCTTTATGGATACAATTTATCTATACGCGATTTAATTGGAATCAATCAGGTGGAACTAGGAACCTCAACCCTAGTTCCATCAATACTTGCTCTTCAAGTCAACATCACTTGTAAGCAGTTTGTGTTTCTGTTTGTTTTATGACGACTAGTAAGTGGAAGACGAGTTCGTAAACTCAAAGTGAGGAAAAGAGTTACTCTCCAACCAGTAAAGATGAAAATGCCAAAATCGTAAATAGTGGCCCCCTCGATCCAATTTCGGTAAAGGCCCATTAACGAGCGGTTCCCGATCTCTAATTTCAGTTTTTTTTTTCAAACTAGTCGAGAATTAAGGTTTTGTTTATTAATAAAAGCCAATTAATCCACTTAATACCAAAACTGAGTGTTTTCGATTCTCGGGTCAAACCACACTCTTTGTTCACAGCGTTGAAAATACAAGTTTGACTCTTTGACTTAGGAATTGACAACAACAACATGATATCGATGAAGGTCAAGAAACGATCCCGCTTGTGAGAAAGAAGGTAACAGGTCGCTGCTCAATCACTCCTCTGAGGAATCCCTTGTTCGAGTTTATTCTTCTGCTTTCTCTATCTCTTGATAATCTATCTTCTACTCATCCCTAGAGAAAGAAAATGGTAAGAGTCCTAAGATCACTTATACTAGATATTAGATATGGAAGATAATTTATTCACAAGACCTAAAGGTCTACAGAGGCGATTAATACAAGGATGAGAATAATATCTACGATGCTTGATTAGAGGAATCAAGATCCTTAATGCTAGGGAATATATCATTTATGTATTTTATACGCCCCCTCAAAATAGGCCGTTTTTAGCGAGGCCAATCTTGAACGATAATGTCTGAAACCTCGAGCGTTGCAATGGTTTAGAAAGCGCATCAGCCAACTGATTTTAAGAGGCGACATGAGTAACTCGGACGTTGCCTTGCTGAACTTGGGAATATATCATTTATATATCTTATACTGGATTCAACGTTACGATCTCCTATCGAGATGTGACGAAGGTATCAAAATGGATGAAGAAGGATGTTGATTTAGCACAAGTGGAAGAGCTCGCTTGGCTCTCCTCACCACCTCTAACTCTTGAGGTAACACGCTTTTGTCAAAGGAAGAACACAATGAGAGAGCTCATTTACTAAAAGACTCTTTACTTGACAAACTTTTATACATTGTGATTTTCAGATTGAAGAAAGCAAATTGAAAGCCATCAGGGTTAATTAAAGTTGACAAATTGTAAATATATCTTGCCTCACGAGGAACTATCTCATGTGTTTAGACTCTTGGCCTGGGACTTGTTACCGAGACACAAAACTAGGAGGTGTCGGATTATGGATTCTTGACGGTATTAAGGTTGTCTTTCATCTCTCTGGGCGTTGAGAAACCAAAAAGAACAAAAACTTGGTTTTGTTTGATTTGATTTGATTTAGATAACAGTAGCAAATGCATGCAAGCATATACACCTAAAAAAATCAAAATCACAACACATGTCTCTCTGCGTATGTATGATCTATCTTTAAACTTGTCTTTGCTATGGGATTGGTGTTTAGTTTCTACCACACTGCTAATTAAAATTAAAATTGTAAAAATATACCCTCAACTCAAATGATTGAAATTTTTATTAAAGATTTACAAGTTTGCAAATTATAGAGTGAGATTCAGTCTTGATCTTGGACCTCAAATCAAACTAATTTTTTAAAAAATCTTTCACGTGGATAAACCTCTAAAACAAAAAATAAACTCGTGAATTACGCTTTTTTTCATTTTCAAAGAATGAAATATCTATCAATCGTTGAAAATTAAGGTATCCCAATCTTTGATCTCCGATCGAAAGGCACCAACTTTCCGACGACCCATTTATCCCTCTTCCTTGATCTCATCTGGGTTGTTGAGATTCCGAGTTTTTGTATGTAAATGAGGAATCCGCACAGCAATGGAAACCTTCCGAAGCTGGAAGAAGCTGATGATGGAAGAGAAGCAACGGAGGAGAACGGCTTCGGCGATGGCGTCATCTTGGGCCTTGACGGCGGCGCCACCTCAACGGTTTGCGTCTGCGTGCCATTTTTCCCGTACGGCGATCGTTTCCCTGAGCCTATTCCGATCCTCGGTCGAGCCGTCGCCGGTTGCACCAATCGCAATAGCGTAGGAGGTTCCCTCTTATCCTCTCTCTCTCCCTCCAATTTCGAATCTTTATGGCTTTTAATCGTGGAATTGGAGTTGGTTTACAATCTTGTTGAAGACAAGAAGTCTTTTCAGTTATGTAATGTGCTTCTTTGGTTCTAGTCCTATGGAATGTGGATCTTTCTATTGACTTTAATTCATTGCAGGAATATGTTTGTTTATACTTAGTGTGGCACCACTTTGATTCTTCTACCCTTTTTTAAGTGAGTACATTATCTACTACGTGTGCAGAGACTGCAGCGAAAGATTCACTAGAGCAAGTTATTTCCGAGGCGCTTGTACAGTCCGGTTCAGATAAATCAGATGTCCGTGGTGTTTGCTTAGGTGTTTCTGGTGTAAACCATCCCTCAGACCAGAAAATGATTGAAAACTGGATAAGGTGGTAGTGTAAATAATCATGGTTATAGGAGTTTGATGAGTTAATTATCTTGTTCTTAACTTCTCCTCATTATGATTTTCAGGGACATGTTCCCTAGTCATGTTAAGGTATATGTTCAGAATGATGCTATAGTGGCTTTAGCTAGTGGGACAATGGGAAAGCTTCATGGATGTGTTTTGATAGCTGGTACTGGATGTATAGCGTATGGCTTTGATCAAGATGGCAGGGAGGCTAGAGCATCTGGTGCTGGACCAATCTTAGGTGATTGGGGAAGGTATTTTCCTTTCCTTTCTTTGGTTTGTGCCCATACTAACTTGGCAATGCTGCTGCTTCTTATCCAGTGGGGTTTTCTTTTATCATCAGTTCAGACTACCTCTTATAAGGTTTTAGAGAAGCATGAGTCAGCTCGTGATGGAAGTTATAGACTCTAACATCACATATTTGTTGGAAATACACTTGTGATGTATGAAGATTCTTTAACTGATGATGATTATGTGATTATTTACAGTGGCTATGGGATTTCTGCACAGGCCTTAACGGCAGTGATTAGAGCTCATGATGGTCGTGGCCCAGAAACGATGCTAACAAGTACCATTTTAAAAGCGCTTGGACTTTCCTCTCCAGATGAACTCATCGGGTACCTTTTTTTTCCAAACTAATGACTTGGTCTCACTACATGTAGCTTTCTTAGCCATTACTCTTCAGATATGAAGAGAGGTATCTTTTTATGAAATCCATTTGATCGAAAAAACCATCCCCGGATCAAGAATGGTAATCTAATGTTTATGGATGTAGGTGGACTTACGCTGATCCATCTTGGGCACGTATCGCTGCTCTTGTTCCTCAAGTAGTATCTTGTGCAGAAGCTGGTGATGAAATTTCAGATAAGATCTTGGTTGATGCAGCTGATGATTTAGCTCTAAGTGTGAAAGCTGTTGTACAGAGACTTGGTTTATGTGGCGAAGGTGATTTCATGTATCCAACTGACTGTGTTTTCCAAGTTTTCCTTTGCCACTCTGGTTCCTTAATAGTTTCAGATTGTTCTCGTTGCAGATGGGACAGCTTCTTTCCCAGTTGTAATGGTGGGCGGTGTCCTAAACGCTAATATGAAATGGGACATTGGAAAAGAAGTCTCAAAGCGTATCAACCAACACTTTCCCGGGGCTCAGACTATCATACCAAAGGTTCAGCA
The DNA here is from genome assembly GCA_905132765.1 of Moricandia arvensis. Classification (NCBI taxonomy): domain Eukaryota; kingdom Viridiplantae; phylum Streptophyta; class Magnoliopsida; order Brassicales; family Brassicaceae; genus Moricandia; species Moricandia arvensis. Next base: position 40,649 of record CAJHQP010001775.1, read on the forward strand.
TTTTACTTCGCACTCATTATCTCTCGCTCTTTCTCACAAGACTTAAGTAAATGTTGATATGTTACTTCAGGTAGAGCCAGCTGTTGGAGCAGCATTGTTGGCTATGAATTTCTTAACTGTCAAAACCGATGTTTCTTGAAACTTTTAAGCACACGCCATAGTGATCTATTTTTCTCTTGTTGCGGTACATATGTACAATGGCACATAAAAATCTCATTGTCAAAGGTCAAATCTTGTTACTGTCAAATTCCAATTTTTGGATGATCTAATGCTTTAGATCTGGAGACTAATGATCAAGGGTTATATAAATTTTATTAAGAAGTTTTAAGAGATATACAAAATTGTAGCCAAGGAAATCAACCTATCTATGATTCAAGCAGTTATGAGAAATCTCATTATCAACACCAATTATTGCTATTGATGATCTCTTAGGTTACAAAAGATACCAACTAAACAAGAAGAGGATGTGGACTTTGATAACAGGGAATGGAATGAAACTTGTGTGAAAAGAGATTACTTGATTGATATGAAGTCTATGTCAGAATACTGATAATCTCTTTGGGTCTCTTCTCAATTCTCTCTGGACAAGCTTCAAGATCTCGATAACCTGCAAGAGATGAAGATAGAAAAATGAGGGAAGCTTAATATACAGTGCTTCATAAAATTACTATAAGAGAGGGATCTGCTTACGCCAGGGTAATGCTTCAGAATTGGTGAGTAATGATCAAGAGTTATATATATTTTCTGAAAGAGGTCCAAGAGAGAATCGATTTCATCACCAAGTAGATCAACCTACGATTCCAGTAGCAGGTAAGAAATTTTTTGTATCATTCTACTTAATGGCTGAAGAAAGCAAACAACAACAAAGCTACAAAGGCATGTCGGCCAGAAACAGAAGAATGTCATTATGAAAAGTGGGTCAAAGAAGCTTCTATGAAATGTTGAAGATAGAGTAACAATAGAAACTCACCTCAGTCTCAGCCTTTTGGAGGTCACAAATCTTCTTCTCCATTTGCTGCTTGTACATCGATTCTCTAATCTTGAGTTCATCAACTTCATCTAAAAGCTCATTTAACTGGCTTTGCATACGTTTCAACCTACAAATCAACAAATGCTCATACATCAACTGAATCAAATACCAAGATAACTATGTATAAACTATAAAGTAAACTTTTAAGCAAACAGAGACTGAGTAAACCTGGAGTTTGTATTTTTCGTCTTTTCTGCTACCAAACACTCGACATCTTGACTCCATTTAGCAAGATTCAGAACCGTAGATACAATCTGATCCTGGAGTAGTTTTTGCTCTGCTTGTGTTGATGATAGTTTCAGCTCAGACTTCATTGTCTCATTTTCGGTTATCTTCATATTCTTTCTATCTAACTCAAGCTTCTGTGTCAACTCGAATATAGCCGTCCTATAACCTTCTGTATTTTCTAGAGCGCGGGATAAAGAAACTCTCAGTTCATTGTTTTTACCTTGAATCACTACTGCTTGCTGATCAATTTGAGACTGCAGATTGTTAACTTGTTGAAAGACCATCTCTAGCTTCTCCCTCACTGTAGCCAAATCATTCTCCTTCTCCTTAACATGACATTCCAGCGAATGAATCTTTTCTTTCAATATTTCCTTCTCAGTAGTCTCCGATCTCAAAGCTAGTTCTCTTTCTGATGCATTCATGTTCAACTCTCCAAGCTTTTTAACAGCTTCCTTCAAAGCTTCTTTGTATATTACCGCGCAGTACTCTTCTGCCATGTAGGACTCAACACAAGAGTCTTCAAGAGCGATCTTGCTTGCAGAGGCTTCTTCTTTATACACAAGATCTCTGGATACCAACTCATATGATTCCCTCTTGTTACTATGCTCCAAATTAGCCTCAACTTTTGCAGACTCAATCTGGTTCACAAACTCTCCCACAAAAGAACCATATACATCTTCATAGATAGAAGCTTCGGCATGCAAATCCTGAACATCTGATTCAAGCTTCCGGACCAGCCCTCGACGATGTGACATCTCCTCACAGGCCTCTAAAAGTGAATCTTTAAGTTGACGATTTTCTAGAAGCAGAGAATCTAACTGCCTCTTGGAATCAGCATTGTTCTTTCCTTTAAGCTTGTCGTCTTCCAATATAACCTTATCCAGCTTCGAAATGACATCAGGAATTTTCTTTAGCAGCAAATCAAAATCCTTGTCCTTCTTAAAAGAAGAAAATGAACGACACTCCTCTAGTTTCAAGTACCTTCTCTTGATGCTAAAATACTCTTCAGTCATCTCTTGCATAGTACACTCATGCTCTCTTTTCAACTGATTCATCTCAGTCTGAAAATGGTTGATCAACTCTTCACGCGATAACTGTTTTAAATACTCCAAATTATCAGGCTTTGACGTGACAGAACCTATATGCTTACCAAGTCTTCCAGAGACTTTACGTTGCAGTGTATCAGCTCCTTCATGGTCCTCCACACTCTTAATGTCTCCCTTTTCATGACCCCAAAGCAATTTAGAAATCAACTCAAGTTCCCTGCGCAAACCAGCAATCTCTTTAGCCTTCTCAAGTACCAAACTTTTCTCATCACAAGATCCCTGCACCAACAATGTTTCTCCATAGTTATCATCTTTACACGCTTCATCAAGAGTCTCATTTCCTTCAGAACCAACATGATCTAAGAGCAATGTTTCCTTTAATCTCGACATTTCGGTTTCTGTCTGAGCAATCTTATCAGCAGGCTCAGTATCAACTGCAGTTAACACTCCCCTAGTAACCGAATCACTAACGATTCTTGGAACTGTTAACCGGTTATTCATATTATCCTCAAGAAAATCTACATCCGGATTCTCCTTAACTACACTATCAACAAGGACTGAGTCATCATGATTATGAGAATCTAAACTAACTCTACCATCAGATATAATCTCTGCATCCATAAGGAAACCCCCTGAAACAGAGAAAATAGCAGCTGTGATAAAAGGTTTTAGAATTAACCCGGAAAAATCAATAGTTTTTACAACCAACCGGGGCAAAATCAGAGATAGAAAAATAAAACCTTGGATTTAAAAAAGGTAACAAATTTAGACACTAACAAGAAAAGGACAAAACTACTTACAAGCTCAAATTTGTGTATGGGTTTGCCGGAGCAGGTGGTGGGACCGAGATCTAATGGAGGTGGTGGGTCTTCTTCTGAATAAAAAGAGCTTTTAGGGTTTGTTTCTATTTCTTAAATGAGGAGAGACGCAAAGAAGATGGATCGACCTTTTAAGCAAATATGCTTTGGGAAGCGGAGCGGGAGAGAGAGAGAGTAAAGGACAAAGCTTTTTTTAGTGAATCAAGGAATCTGCAGTTTTACGGAAGTGCCCTTCGCAGAAGTTATGTTTTGTTATAGTGTGAAAGTGGAGTGCTAACCGTTTATATGTTTCTTTTCTCATCAAGTAGATTAATAGAAGGTTCAGCAAAGCCACAACGCTCAAGAGTCTAAGACAAAGCCCAAGTGAGAAATGGGAGGCACACAGACCTTTCTAGAGCCCAGAACACAACCAAGAGAAATAAAGCCAACGACAAGAATCTAAACAACGCAACTATCATCAAAGCAACTTAAACTTTCTATCGACACTGAAGATAGGACCAAGGCAAGCCAAGACTGAGAGATGAGAGAGCAATCTCCAACCAAAGTGTCAAAAGAACTAGACTGTACATGACGAAAGGATAAGATGATCACTTGCTTAACTCTCATCTCAAGGTGATCAGAGATCGGGCTAAACTACAAGTTCAATAGATCCACCCTACAACAACTATTAGAAACAATCAATAATATTCCAAACACTCAGGGGAGCAGGATGTTAAGCTAGATGATAAAACTAATTGATGATAAATGGATTGGTTTATATATTACTAAAAATTTCTTTCAATTTCCGATGTCTGGCTCTGAGCATCAATTTCAGAATATTTGGGCAATGATCGATGGGTCGACTTTGGACTAGATCGATAATGGATTGGATTTTTTAGATCAAAATCTGATACCAAGTTAGGTTATATGAGTTTCAATTCTAAAACCAATTATTAATAAGTGGATTAACCCATCTATTTTATATACTACTAAGAATCTCTTCCAATTTTATATGTGAGATATTGGTCCACCTCAAAGGATTCACTAAACCAACTCACAACCGACATACACAAAGAAAAGACCTAGAATTCGAACAAAGCCATGTACAAGCCATGAAAGAAACTAGCATCAGTGGGAAGAAAACACAAACGAGCCACAAAAGTTTCATATTGAAACTCACTCTACATGAACTTACCATAAGAGGTCTAAGAGGCACAAAAGCATTGCGCTCACCAAATACCACTGTCACCCTCCCCTCCCCCCAATTTTACTCCATCACCTCCCTCTTCTACTCCTCCAAACACAATATGCTGCAACTCCGATGCTTTGTGGTCACATGCCTCCTTAACGGCGGGTTTGGGTTGGGTTCTCAACACCGGTCAGGACCTCTCCTCGGTGAAGGGCACCACCACCCACTCAAACTTATGATCTCATACACTAGCGGAAGCTTTGGCATTATGGGAAGCAAAGATATCTGCCTTGCACTACCCAATCTCGAATGTCTAGTTCCGGCTCCGACTCTCATGAGCTCATCCGACCTATCATCTTGAAAGTATATCCAATGGAGCTCTATGGAGTATGGAGTGTCAATGGATATCGGGTCTCTATATGCATCTTCTTATACATTTCTCCTTTATCCGTAGAGAGCATAATACCTTAACCGATTCGCTCGCGAAGAATGCTCTATATCAAAACTCTCCTTTGCTGGATCAACCCCTTTTTGCTAATGAGATTTCTAGTATTGTTAGAAAACCGTTTACAATATACACGGAACTTTATAAATTAATAAATTTTACTAGTTTCAATTGGGTCAGTGCAAAATTTGACACAATTCAATAAAAAAACCTTATAGATATATGGTCTCATTATAAACATAAATAATAATTAGTATATATATTTAATTTATATAAAACAATATATACCATATAATTTATTTTTATTCACAATAAAGTCTATTTTTCTTAATTTTTTTAAATATATTGATATTAGTATGTCATTTTACATTTAAAATGCATTTACATTTATGTTTCTATATACCAAATGATTGAATATGAACAACATAAAAATTTATATTAAAATTTAATCAATACTTATCCCATAAAATAAATCATTTTCCTATTTTGACATAAAACATATTATAAATTATATAATTTAAAGAAATTAATAAAATTTTAACACTACTAATTTATAGAGTTTTTAGTGTATGTAAATAAGCTTAATTGGTTCTGGTAAACTATTAAAATATAAGAAACTTTCAGTTTGGTTCTCTCACTCATGAGTGGTGTGAGCAGGGAAATAATGGATTTAATGATCGAACTATAACAAGAAGTTCAATTCCTTAATATACAAAAAAAAAGTTTTAAGAATGTAATATGGCGAGAGAGAGAGAGAGAGAGCTGGTCAAGATTTGAAAATGAGACATAACTTCTCTTCGGACTTCATCTCTTTTCACTTTACCAGTTGTTGTCAATAGGGCTGGGCGCAAATGCTTGATATTCGGCTTGTACTCGCTACTTGACTTGATTCGGTTTGAAAAAATAAGTACTTGCTACAATCAAGTCGAGTAACAAGTAAGTAAATTTTATTACTTGCATATACAAGTCAAGTATCAAGTTTATTTTTATTTTTAACTATTTGGCTCGTTACTTGGTTTATTACTTGTTATTATTTACTTGTTCGGTCACTTGTTATATATTTTTTGGTTTATTAAATATGTAGTATCTATTTTATTAGTTAATTAAAGTTTATGCATTTTATGAGTGAACATAATTACTCGTTACTTGACTCCTATTTGTTACGTGATTAGTACATGATATTTAAAGTCAAACACTTATTATGACCAAGTAGTGTATCAAATAGTCTATTTAAACTTGTAAAAATATAAAATAATAAAATAAAATAAATTATTTGGCGTTATTTGGTTTATTACTCGTTTTTGTTTGTGAATAAAAATGCATTTTCTTAAATCATAGTAAAATAATTCATTTATATATTAAAATTTGTAAATGAATCAAACACAAGTGGAATATTTATATTATAAGTATATTAAATTTTTTTCCATCTTAATATAATTTATTTCACGAATGACTAAAATACATGCAAAACAATGACAAAACAAAAATAATGATATATTATTATATATAATAAGTTTATTTACTTTTAAATTTTAACTATTTATCAAATAATTTACTAATAATTATCATGTAATTTACAAATAATTTACAAGTAACAAGTAATAAAACAAGGCAAGTATCTTGTAAGTCGACCAACTTTTCGCAAGTACTTGAAACTGCAAGTACTCATTTTTAACAAACTAAGTACAAGTCCAGGATTTGAATACTTGAACAAGCCAAGCCAAGTACTAAATATAGCGAAAATACCAAGTACTCGGTTTGTGCCCACTCCTAGTTGTCAACGGAAATTGCTTCTCCCATCTGACAAACCTCTTTGGAATCTTAAAGTTATCCAAATTTAAGACATCTCAAGAATCAACTGACTACATATAACATAATCAAGAATTTTCTTCTTTTTGTCAAGATACCTTTACCCTGTTAGACTATGTTCGACAATGATGCTTGAGTGCCTCATTAGACAGTTCTGAACCTCGGTTGCGGTTTTCGACAGCAGACCATATCCAATTCTCTTGTAAACGAATACATGCAATGACCATCTCACCAAGACAAACATCAATGAATCTTATGACCACTGCAGACACAATCCCCGGATGCTCTAACAAAACAGCTTCGACCTACACAATTTATAATAATGGATTGAACCACAAGTTGAGGCTAATATCTAGAAGTTCCTTGTGTTGGAAGTTTAACCTCTTCAAGATAAACATTCTCGCCTCCAGTTTTGATTCGTCCCTTGGACTGACCAATGAGAAATAAGTTACCAAACTCATTGATGCTCCCAATATCACATGTGTCAAGCCAAGCTCCATTGCTGTTGGATTCTGATGTTACAGCATTTTCTTGAACTACTTGATGACCCCAATATCTAAGCATTGTGTGGTCCGCGCGTTAGAATATTCCCTACCCTACTTGAATTCGTCGAGCTTAACTCTCAGTTCAATATGAGGCACTGGCTTTCCGACACATGTGCCTTGCTTTGGTCGGTTAGCCAAGACTGGAGTTAAGAAAGTGATTACTAACCCATATGTAATTCAAAGGACCAACTTTCCTCCAACCAATGCAACAGCTAATAACCACTCCAAGAACAAATCACTGTCAGGACCAAAAGAAACAATGTCAGTCAACGCTAGGATCCCAAAGAAAATGAAAACGTGTAGATTTTTTGGACCTGCTAAGAGCAGCAATAGAGACGACGTCACCGTTTCGGAGACTGAAACGAAATAACCCTCCGGCGAGTCTCAATAAGCCATCAATGAACTCATGTTCGGTGCGCCTACGTCGACCGTAGACTAAAATGACAGCGTTTCGTTTGGTGGAGGCTAGCATAAGATAGTTATTGACATATCTACCAGTCATTTTCAACGATTATGTTGAAAATTATCATAGGAGATATGTCAAATATCATCATTATTTGAGAAACCATCATATATTTGAAACTATTATTAACAACTATGATATGTATGTGTTCTTTATAAAAAATCTTGAAGTTTTTCTAAAAAAAAAACTATTTTAAATTTTTGAATTTTTGTGAATTTTGAATTTTTCTTTAATTTTGTTTAATTTTATGAACTTTAATTAAATTTTCTGTATTTTAATTCAAATGTATTTATTCTTTAATTTACTTAATTTACAGAAATTTCATTTTTTGAAATTTTTTTTGAATGTTATTTATTTTTCTGAGTTTTATTAATTCTAAAAAAAATTCTTAAATTTTCTGAATTTTTATCTAATTTTTATTTATTTTATTAATTAAATAAATAAGAGAAATACTTTAAAATATTACTAAAAAGTTTTTGTCACAAAAATAGATTCTAAAGAAAAAAGTGACCTAAAGAGATTTTATTAATGGTGTGAATATATATTTGTACATTTTGGGTTACTAATCTAGACTTATAGTTTGAGTTTTGGGGATGAGTTTATTTTTTTTAAAATATATATTAAAAATTCAAAATAAAAATGATTATTTCAATCATTTTTTTCTTGAGGGTTCTTTCGATGACAAAAACTGAAAAGTGACTATATGAGAGAATTGTCTATTAAATAATTATTTTTTGGGAAAAAGACGGACACATCATTATTTTATCTATATAATTGGTTAGTTTTTTACTTAGTGAATAAGTAAGCAAGGTTGAATGTTTCTTGTGATAAAAAATGATACTTTAATAGTTAAAAGTGTTAATCTAATTTTTTTTAAAGTTTAAGGTGTTATTGCCACTTCTATGTAATTTTTTTGAAATAGGAAATCTTAATAAAATCTTTTGAACAAAAAAAAAAAAAAAAAAAAAAGGAAATCTTAATAAAATCTCTGCCTCTTGGGTAATTGAAGCAAGTCCATTATAGATGGGCTTTCTTAAAGTACTAATACAGCCCATTGTATGTAGATATTCTTCCATGAAAAATATAAGTTTTAGGTCTGTAATTTAAGAAATTACTTTTTCGAATAAAGATTAGATTATTCAACCAAAAAAAAAAGAAAGGTTTATTTCATGCTTTAAAGAAAGAGAAACCTTTGATACCACTCAACTAAAAATGCTTAATTTTCCTGTTTAGTCTACCGTTTGCGCCATTTCATTTCAATTTCTAAAAATCTTATCAAAACCATATTCGTTGTAGCTAATTTCTTTTAACCTATGGCAATAATACTGTCTTGATAATAAAATCTGACGTTTGCCATAGCTTAATTCGTTTAAATTCCCGTAAATTTAGGGGAAATCTCCGACAAAGAAATTCACGAGAAATGTTATTTTAAAACGGAGTTCAGACAAAAAGCACGAGAGTCGAGAGACACTGTTCTTAGTCGACCTGTTGTAAATAAAATAAAAACATTTGCAAATGGATAGGCCGTTTGCTTGTTCACGGGATTGTTACTTTTTAAAAGGGCACCGTCTACAGTAATATCTCATATAAATACTAGCATTAACTTTCACTTCACGGGCTGGACTTTGTACCTTGCTGTAACTCTCTCCAAAAGCACAAAAAATGACTTCACAAAGAACCGTTGTGTTTCCATTAATCTCAGTGATGATCATCGTATTCATTATGTTAGAATCAACGACGAGGGTTGATGCTAGAGAATTACGACCGGCGGATCACGGGCTTGAGTACTACTACGAACCCAGCGAATCATCCTCGGAAATGACGTCCTTCTTCGGACCCTCTTCTTCAAACGAACTGGATTCAACATCGTCATCCTCGTCACCACCGTCTGGTTCGATATTGCCTAGTGCGGTGAAATCTCCAGTGACGACGTTGGCATCAAATGACCAGGGGGATGATGATGGTCACGTGACGAATCACGTGCTGGTTGTGGGGAGCTTCGTGTGTGGACTCACTGGCGTGGTTTTGATGGTCGCTTCTGCTTTCATTTATTTTCGTGGACGATACCCGGCGAAATTGCAAATTACTTGTGATCAGATTCATGATGATACCAAGTAGCTAGAGCCTCTTTTTTAGTTGTCTATAGTTTTCTGAGTTAATTAATTCTCAAAAATAAAGATGTTTTTGTTTTCCTGATTGATGTGAATCATTATTTTAGGAAGCAAAAGATTATAATTATGTTTGGTCTGTTCGCTACATAAACAGATATAATTGGTTCGGTTTTTGAAATGTTGCCAATTTGGTGCGGTTCATGAGAAGATAGTGTAGAATTAAAAAATTAAATCTTACTTAATTAAGCAATAATAATAGTTGGGTTCCTATAAAGTTTGGAAGAAAAAGAATAATTAATTAAAAGAGTGACACAAGACAGAAGCGTCAGTTGGAGGAGTCCAAGAGAGGGGAGGGAGCCTTGGCCTTTGAGGAGTATCAAAGGATCGTGTAGCTCTTCTTTCTATTTATAAACCCCATGATCTTCCTCATATCTCGATCATACTAATTCAAGTGCTTCTCTATTAGATTCCGACGAAACTGATCATCACCCACTCTCTCTCTCTCTCCGATCGATTCGATAACAATGTCTCACTCTGCTGTTTCTCAGGTCAGATAATTTCCTCCAGTTTTATTTTCCTGATTATTTTAAGTCTCAGAGTTTTTTTTTTTTGAATCCTCTATTTGAGTTAGGGATTTGACAGGAGTTAATGTATGTACCCTTGTCTTGTCTATCTGTCTGTTTGCGGAGAAAACGAGGGAATATTTTGAATTAACTGGTCTGCGGGTTTTATGATCTTTAATCTGCTTTTGCTTACCTCCATTAACGATCTTTAGCATTTAGCTATCCTGTATCTTCCGGTTTTCTCGCGGGTTCTCGGGAAAACCAAGCACAAAAGTTGTTTCATATCAGAAGAGAGTTTTAATTCCATGGGTCTTTCCTTTCTCAACAGGCTGCTGCTGCTGCTGTCTCTGTTTCAATTGGCAACGAACGTTCTCTTACAAGATCTGTCTTCAAGGTGATCCATCCTATCTCTCAGTTAGGTTTCAGTTTTCTATTTTGATCTCTATATTTTAACTTCTCAAAAACAAAAGTTAACTAAAAAGCATAGAGATTCAAACATGAGCTGTGTTGTTACACACATAATCTTGGTTTCAGATTGTCTTTCTATATTATCTATTTGTTTTGTTTCCCCCTGGATATGTCACATTCCTTGAGATTATGTTTGCTTGATTTTCTCATTTTATCAGAGTTTGATCTTAACATTATATATCTCTTGCACTGTGCCCCCTTCTATTCTGCAGCAGAACAGTAGCTTAAGCTTCAACAGCAAGTCATGGCCATCTTCCTTGGCGTTGAACCAGAAAACAACTACCGTAAGAGATGCAAAACGGTACTCCAACACAACACTATGCATGTCGGTTCAACAAGCAAGTAGTTCCAAGGTTTCCGTTTCTCCTATAGAGTTGGAACACCCCACGGATCCTCCTTTGAACTTGTACAAACCCAAGGACTCTTACACAGCTAAGATTGTCTCCGTGGAGCGGGTCGTTGGCCCAAAAGCTCCAGGAGAAACTTGTCACATTGTGATCGATCATGACGGTAACCTTCCTTATTGGGAAGGACAGAGTTACGGTGTCATCCCTCCCGTAAGTCCTCATGTCCTTTGTAATGTTCCATGGTTCTCACTGTCTTCAAAGTTATCTATTAACGAACTGGCTTTTTTGTGCGTTGTAGGGTGAGAACCAGAAGAAACCAGGAGCTCCACACAATGTGCGCCTTTACTCTATTGCATCAACGAGGTATGGAGACTTCTTTGACGGTAAAACAGCGAGTTTGTGTGTACGTAGAGCTGTTTATTACGATCCCGAGACTGGTAAAGAAGACCCTTCAAAGAACGGAGTCTGCAGCAACTTCCTTTGTGATTCAAAACCCGGAGACAAGATTCAAATCACTGGTATGTATACTAAACCACATACATATAGAAGAACCATTGGAACAAGATCTTGATACTTAATATGTACTTCTCGAAACCAGGTCCATCCGGGAAGGTAATGCTATTACCAGAGAACGATCCAAACGCTACGCACATAATGATAGCCACGGGAACAGGAGTGGCTCCATACAGAGGCTACCTACGTCGACTGTTCATGGAAAACGTCCCAAACTACAGATTTGGGGGCTTAGCTTGGCTCTTCTTAGGCGTGGCCAACACCGACAGCCTTCTCTATGATGATGAGTTCAGCAAGTACTTGAAGGACCACCCTGATAACTTTAGGTACGACAAGGCGTTGAGCAGAGAAGAGAAGAACAAGAAAGGTGGAAAGATGTACGTGCAGGACAAGATTGAAGAGTATAGTGATGAGATCTTCAAGCTTCTTGATAACGGAGCTCATATTTACTTCTGTGGGCTTAAAGGAATGATGCCTGGGATTCAAGATACGCTTAAGAGAGTTGCAGAGGAGAGAGGTGAGAGCTGGGACTTGAAGCTATCTCAGCTCAGGAAGAACAAGCAGTGGCACGTTGAAGTGTACTAATCAAGCTTAATTACTTTCTCTTTCACTTTGTTTACTGTTTTTTATTTGATTTTAAGCTTCTTAATAAAATAATTGAATTGAAGTGGTCCGAGTTTTCAAACATAACAACTTATTGGTTTGAGAAGAAATATACTTTTGAATATTCTCAGAGAACAAACCATGTAATGACATGAGTCATCAAGAATAATCTTATCTTAGCTTTTCATGTGCTGCCATAAACCCCAACCAAACGTTTGTTTAACATTACAAAGATATTCTAACCGGTATAACCAAGAAAAAATGTAGGTAATTTTTATAAGAAAGTTCATATATTTGTTGGATTGTTTTATTTTTGTTCTGATATTATAGACTGTTTTGGTCTTGCACATAGATAAGCAGACACGATTTGAATTAGAATCTGGTTTGGTTTATTCTGATCGAGTGTGTGTGCATGAAGAAACCAAACCAAACCGAAATTTGGTTTCTTGTCTCTGGAATCCGAACAAACGAGAACCGGTTCGCTTTCGATGACTCACAATGGGAAAATAATATTTAAATTTGGGGCAGCGGGTAGAGGTGGGACCCGGAGAAACCCGTGGACTAAATAAGATAGTGAGAAACTTGGGGCAGAAACAGCAGATCTGCCCGTAATCTACAACGTGTCTCTCATTCTCCACTTGTACGATCGATATTGCGTCCGCATCAACTATTACAAACCTTGCTGTTTTTTTCACTTCCTAAAGCGTAAAGACAACATGATGTTTTTGACTGATGTAGAAGGATGCTCTGATGTGTGGGGTGTGAAATTGCGGAATAACGTGCGGTAGGGAAGAAAATGACACTCGCTCCTTTTTTTGTTGATTATTTCATCTATTTCTTCTCTTTCTTTCTCCTGGGAGACTTTGAAGAAGAGAGACATAGAAAATTGCAGTAGGTGTTTTTTATGATTCTTTTGGTTATGAATTTTGTGGGATTTTGATAATTCTGAATCATGATTAGTTGCTTTACCATGCCATGCACTCACTGTTTTGTATGTTGTCTTTCTTCTTTGGAACTTTCAGAGTTGTGTTTTTGGACATTAAAGCTGGCTCATGAGTCATGGCTTCTTCAATCCATGAGCTTTCTGGTTCTACTCTCTCTCTCTCTTTATTCATTTCATGTTTATGTTGCTCTTATTCCAAGTTAAGCTTTTAACATAAACTTGCTCCCTAGTTCATGTTCATGTGGCTCTCACTGATTCTTGGTGCTGCTTGTCCAGATAACATAGAAACTCATGAAAAACAAGAACATAAAGATTCTCAATTCCAAATCCAACCACCAATTCCTCCAGGAAGAAACTCTGCAGTCTACACGGAACAGCTAACTCACTCCATGGTAAAACATCACTCAGTGACCAAGACTCATCAGAACTTTATGTTTGGTTTAGTTTTTTTTTTTTAACTCTTTATCTCTGTAAAAAATAATTGTTTATATATTCTTTCTTTATCACTGCTAATGAGTTTCCTCAAATTGTTAATACAAGAGATATTTGATTCCCTTCTAATTTGAAGCCAACATAGCCTTAGACCTTCTAGGTTACAAATTGTAGTGTGACTAGTTCTTGGCAGGCCGGTCTAGCTTTTGGGAACTATAGACAGTTTAGTAAGACATGTAGTAAAATTTTGTTGTTAATAATTTGAAGGGTTATGTTTATGCATATTACTCCTAAAAACTTTGTGGATCATATATAGGTCAATGTTTCATTCTGGTCTGCTTCTTGTGACCATTTACTGTATCACTTTGTGCATTCTAACACAATATACAACTAACAAATACTGTTCATTTTACATTGAAGGCACCTCCTGGGCACTACCCATATCCGGATCCTTACTACAGAAGCATCTTTGCACCACCTTGTGACCCACAAGCGTATCCACCACGACTTTATGAGACCGGGGTATGGTGTATTACAACGATTTCTTGATTTGGATCATGTTAACAGCATTTTACATATCATTTCAGGTACATGCAAATCTAATGGGAGTCCAGCAACAATGTGTGCCTTTACCATCTGACGCAGTGGAGGAACCTGTTTTTGTCAACGCAAAGCAATACCACGGGATACTGAGACGTAGGCAATCCAGAGCAAAGCTTGAATCTCAGAATAAAGTTGTCAAGTCACGTAAGGTAAAGTGTACTTTGCGTTTTGTTATATTTCTTTGGAGACTTTCATTTGAGTGTGTATTCGCAGCCGTATCTGCATGAGTCTCGGCATTTGCATGCGATAAGACGACCTAGAGGATGTGGCGGTCGGTTTCTCAATGCCAAGAAGGACGAAGAGCATCACGAAGGCAGTCATGAAGAACATTCCATGGCTGCTTCTGGTAAACCAGCCATGGCTGCCTCTAGTGGTACGTCTTGATGAGAAGGTCATCGTCCATCATGCACGTACCTTTTGTCCTATTATGGCTATGTTTGGTCACAGATCATCCATGTCTTTAGTGTTATGATATACAAATCTTTGTAGAAATGTAGAGGAGGATCTTGGGAGCAATTAGATAAAGTGGGTGTTAGACTTGTGATTAGAATAATAAAGCCCACGAGGGAGAAAGGAAAATAAAAGAAATGTTATCATGAAGGTATAGTTGAGATAACAATGCCTACTGATATTGTTTTGTTGTAAGAAATTTTTGTAATAAAACGAAGTGGAAGAAGAATCCACAAAAACGAGTGACAATAATGGTTTGTGAATATGGCAAGATCACTTATTCATCATGTTTAAATAAATATGTAGTTTTTTTGGTTGAATAAGCCAAAGGATCTATAACAATTTTACATGGTTAATTTATTAGGGTTGACGCGAGAGTTAACTGTGAATAAAATGAATATGCGTATATGATAATCTTCTATTCTCGAGTTAGAACACTCTTGTCCATGAGTGATTTATGAAATTCTGTTTTTGATACTGTTTTGCTTGTTTGATGGTAAAAATACTTCATAATAACTTTTTAATAGAGGTGTGAAAGTTTATGTAGACTTCTCCGTATTTGAGACTGGAATTGAGAAAATACATAGAAAAGAGGTTTTCTATATTATAGCTGAACCCAATTAAAGATTGTCTACGTACCTTTTGAATGGAGATCAAACTAAAGAGTAGTTCATTATAAGAGAGACAAAATCGTCGAAAGAAGTTCTCGATAGTTCTCAGCTTTGTATTTTTGAAAGTTGTCGAGGTGATTTCAAATGTCTTTATAATCTTTTAGATTTAAGGAACCTCTATTTACGTAAAGTGCAAGCTATTTGGGCAGTTGGAAATAAAATTTATGTTCAGTTTTGAGAGAAGAGGTTCTTTTTAGATCAGAGATATGGACTCATAATGATATATTGAGGTCAAGAGGGTTAAAGGTGATTCGTATGCGTAAGCAGTTGTGAACAATGTGAGAATACATAACTTGATGGGAACTTCTTTGAGTGATACAATCTTGAGAAAAATGATGCATGGATCTACAGTTATATGTATGTGGAAAGCCCTTGAACCAGATTATGAAATGAAGTCATTGCCAAATAGGCTTTATATGAATCAGAGTTTTGCAAATTTCAAAATGGAGGAGTGCAAGCATAATGGAAAAAATCTGAATGTTCTCTTGAAGTTGATAGTAGATCTTGCAAGTTTGAAGATCATAATGAGTGATGAAGACCATGTTATCCTACTGTTAACAAGCCTTCCACTGGCGTATAAACCGCTTTTTCATACCTTAAAATATGGCACAGGAAAATAAACCTTAACGAGGTGGTGTCATGTGCTTATGCGAAAGAAGTGAAGCTCATGAAGAAAGAGTTCTAGGCAAAACTCAAAAGGTCTGTAATTGAAGCTTTAGTTAGACTTGATAGAAGGGGAAATCGACATGGGTTCAACAGAGAAAAGAGCTTAAAACAGTTAAAGTCCACACCTAAATTTAGACCAAATGGTTGTTGGATATGCGGGGATGAGATTGTAATACATAAACCAAGAATTGCAATAGTTGATAATCAAGCAATGCAATAGTTGATAACCAAGCATTGCAATGGTTGATAACCAAATATTGCAATGGTTAGCTACGAGTTGTAATGGTTTAACACTAAAAGTTACAATGATTTATCACCAAATACTACAATCAGCAACAATTGCAATGATTCATCACCGAAGATTACTATAATCGAACAAAATCCAAAGATTTCTTAAGATCTCTTCTATGAAGTTATAGATTGTTATATCAAATATTAATAACCTTATGATACCTCAAAGAGGTGTCTACGTGTCAAAACCAAATATGTATGAACGTGTTATGACCAAAGAGGTGTAAATATATCTTCACTAAAGAGGTGCGAACATATCATAACCAAATAAGTGCGAACGAATCGTTACCAAATAGGTGCGAACAGGTCGTCACCAAAAAGGTGTGAATAGGTCATCACCCAAAAGGTGTAAAAGAGTCGTTACTCAAAGAGTGTGAATGGATCATCACCTAGGGTGTGTAAACATTTTGTGACTGAAGAGGTCCAAATGGATCGTTACCCTAAGGGTGTGAACATTTTGTGGCCGAAGAAGTGCGAACATTTCGTGACCGAAGAGGTGCGAACATTTTAGATCCGAAGGGTGTGAACATTCATGTCTGAAGGGATGCGAAAATTTTGTGTCCAAAAGGGTGCGAACATGTTGTTCCGAAGGGATGTGAACGTGTCGTTTCCGAAGAGGTTTGAATGCGTTGTGAATGAAGAAGTGCGAAAGTAATGTTACCAAAAGAGTGCAAATGTATCTTTACCAAATGAGTGCAAATGAATCACCACAAAAAATGTTATAATAATTTATATGAATAGTCATGAATTTTCAGATTTATAATGGCTATTCTAAAGTAATATTTTATAATTTATTTTTAATAATTATCTAATTATTAAAATATACTTTGTTGCATAGTAAAAAAACAAACTTTTATTAATAATAAATTGAAAAAATGAAAACACACAATCTTTAATTCATGCACAAAATAGTAAAAGACTTAACCTTGGGAAATTGTCAAAAATACCACTTTTCTTGTACCACTTTTCAAAAATACCTTAATCACTTTTACCCTTATTTTTTAAGAGGAAAAAACACACTTATAACCCTTGGGTTAATTAATCTAAGACTTAGGGTTTAGAGTTAAAGGGTGGTGTAGAGTGGGGGTAGGGTTTAGGAATTTAAAATTTATGATTTTAATTAATTTTAAAAAAAAATTATCCATTAAAAAAGTGGTATTTTTGAAAATGTCCCTTTAATGAAGGTGAAAATGAAAAGTGATACAAAGAAAGTGATATTTTTGAAAATTTCCCCTTAACCTTTCAATATTTTGATAACATTTAACCTTTAAAATGAAAAGACACAACTTTTCAATATCTTAACAATCTATTAAGAATCAATGCAACTTTTAAAATAAAATAAAAAACACAACATTTGGAATTAATTGGGATTGCTATTATTAATAGATTATAAAATAAAATATAGTTACATAAAATTTTATTTCAGTCTCTATTTTAAATGAAAAATGAAGTGGAACGAAAGATGTTTTTAGAGACTTCGAACCACAAAATTGTAGCACCCTCAAAACCCATATACGGATTCTTCAGCCATTCTGTATCCTAACAACCAGCAGGAGATGGTCTCTTGAAGATTGAAGGGTTCATACCGGTTATACAAAGTGTTCACAGAATTTGCTCGGCTTAACCATAAAATAAGAATTTAGTCAAAAAA
This sequence comes from Moricandia arvensis, assembly GCA_905132765.1. NCBI lineage: Eukaryota > Viridiplantae > Streptophyta > Magnoliopsida > Brassicales > Brassicaceae > Moricandia > Moricandia arvensis. Next base: position 58,513 of record CAJHQP010001775.1, read on the forward strand.
AAAAACCCATATACGACGGATTTTACAGATTTTTCTAACTTTAGCAAACTGTACCAAATGCACTCACACTTCTTTCGAGCAAAAACTAATACCAACCATACAAGGAAAAATTGTCAAAGCCATCGTTTGGTAAAAGAACTGGGAAATTGTTGTTTCCTATTCATCAAACCGGGTCCAATATCCCTATACAGGAATTAAACGGGTGTAACTGATAATCTTTTTCGGTTAAAAATATCATATTCTTTTTGAACTGGTAACATAAAAGTTCATGTCTAGAACTTTTGGTTCCTGACAAGTTTTTGAGTTTTATTAAGAGAACCTCAAGCATATGTTGCTTTTTAGTGGCGCGAGATATATACCCTCGTACGTAAAAGTATGCTAGAAATTAATTATATTGTGGTATTCGTCACTAAGATTTTATTAAGAAGTAATAGCTTTTACTACCACCACTGTCTGTGTTTTATTTATTTGATTAAGAAGAACTTTATTGTTAAGTATTGTAAATTTGCAATACAAATTAAATTGCAAAAAGACGGGGTCAAGTGGGTATATCTGCGACTGGCTGCCATGTAGAAAATCGAAGCGCATGCACAAAGTAAGAACTCATGATGAGACTTCACATGACCTTCTTCATCCCTTTATTATCTATTTACTCCTTTATTATTTATTATTCTCTTTTATATGAAGATATCCTTTTATCTAGATGTTAATATATTGTTTTCTTAATACATACTTTTTCCTCTTTATGTAGTTTCCAATTTCTTAGTTACATTGTTTAACATTAATTGGTAGTGTTTCCATCAATTTATAATCACACCATTTTTTGGTGATGCCATGTATTAATCAACATATTAAAAATAGGCAAAAGTAAAACATACTACATATTTATACATCGAATCATTGTTTCCATGTACATAATATATATGTATACACAATGTACATTCTATGAACTTTATTCTGTTTTTAAGTAGACAACCAACATGAAATTGATGAAGTCGTATTCGCAAGATAGCAAAAAAAAATCGTGATGATAGTTTTGCTGTTTGGTCGTATATGTTGATGGATGTATGATGTATCGTGTTTAGCTTCTTTTCTTGTGTGTGTTAGAATCTCGTAAGATGTGAGAGCAGACCTTCTGCTTCATCCGGTGACATTGGAGGATGATGAGCAAACCATATGTATTGCGAAAATGGTATTCATAAGTAATAGTAGATCCTACGTGTAATTGAGTATTCCGATGGGTTTTTCCATCGCTTATTATACGAGTTTAAAATTGTCAAAATATCATATTGCTAATATTATTTTTCATGTTTACTTAATCATTTTTACTTTTATTTTTTAGAAAAAAACATATATAACTCTAAGGTTACTTAATCTAAGATTTAGGATTTAGAATTGAGAGTTGGAGTATGATAACGTTTTAGAATGTAAAATTTAAGATTTTAATTAATCTAAAATTTTTTTGTCTTTTAAAAAATATATTTGTAAAAATATCTTTTTATTGAAAATAAAGATAAAAATAATACCACTAGTACGGTAAACATGAAATTTTTTCTTTAAACTCGGCATATATATCAAAACTAATCTATAGCGGTTTATCTAACAAAAAAATCATTTATTTTTGATACATATTACTATAAACTCTTCAATGTTCGTACTAGGAGATGAAACTTGTAGTTTGTGTATAAATAATTCACATTTTTTTTGGGGTGACAAGCTATTTACCCAAAATTACCATCATATAGTACAAAATATTTTCCAAAATATGACATTATGTTATTTATCTTTAAGAAATAAAATTTGAATTCTATTTTATGAATATAAAGTTTTATCTATATTTTTCACGAATATAAAAATCGAAATAGAAAAGTCCATGAAATTGATTTATATTGATTTATTATTTTTAAGCAAACTAACAATTTTAGGTTTTGAATTAAAATTGATTTGAGATTTTTGTTTTTTAGGTGTTTAAGTTTTGAAATGTCGTAGTGAGTTTTTGTTTTGCTCTAGATTTATTTTTGATAAGGTATTATTTTTTATTTACTTTTGTTCAGTTTATTTAAAGATTTCAGATTTCAAATTTAGTTTTTAAAAATCGTAAGAAAGCCAAAATTAGTGGAGAAATAGGTTTCAAATTTTTTTTTTGGAAATTAATAGCACATGGTCATAATTTAGAAGATATTTTGTGTTATACAATAGTATTAGTGAAATAGTTTGTCAACATTTTTTTTCCTAATGAAATGGATACAACTATTTAATAATGTTGACCAACCAATTGAAAAGGTCGTAACCGGACCAGATACAGAATGTACCCCCAGCAAAGGCAGACCTGTCTTAAATTTGTTTTCTCATAATTTATGGACAACTTTATTATAAAATAAGCTAAAGAAACAAACAAAAAAAACACTTAACGTAAGAAAACTATAAACGTTATATATATCACGCTTCTCACGCGCGTAGTGACATCGCACAACATACTTCACATGCATCATCAAACCGTATGGATGAATGTACAAGCATCATTGTAGAAACGATGTACATGTACATGTACATAGAAAACGGAACATACATCATCTTCGGACAAGAGAGAGAGGAAGAAGACAGATCAAATTTGATGCTATGTTTGGGGTAGGGCCAGTGGCACAGAGCTTAAAGACAAGAGCTTTATTTCCCCAAGTTAGCAAATTACCCAGTTCCGTTTCTTCTGACAACAACACTTACGTTTTGCGATTACAAAACGCTAAAAATTTCGTTATTGATTTTAGTGATTAGCAAGCAGCATTTTAGAGGGAGGGGATTGTAATTAATATTAAGTGTTTGAAGAGACAAGTCTTGCGTGTTGGCTTTTCTCATCTATTAGTGTTTAGCCTTTCACTCCTACGTCTTTGATTAAATGCTAATTTGTAGTATTAGTCTGAATCTATCTATAAGTTACTTTCAATTTTGTTTTCATCTTCTTTGTTTTGTCAACATCTACTTAATTATAATCAATATCAGGAATAATGATGACAGAAACACATTGATACGGAGGATAATGAAATCAAAGTAGAGAATTTAGTGTTCTTCCAACTTTTTTTCTTCTTCTCTGAAACAACAGTGCCTTCTTCCATTCACTTCACAGACGTAATGTGTAAGATTTTTTTTTAAACGGTTTAAATCCTACACTTCTTATGGTCAAATAATTACAGCAATAGTTGCTGTTAAAAAAAATTACAGTAATAGTTGCTGTTAAAAAAAATTACAGCAATAGTTGCTGTTAAAAAACATTACAGCGATAAGAGGAAATTTATGTCACATAAATTCCTAAACTAATGATAAATGAAGAAATTATTTCACAACTAGGTATTGGAATTTTTTTGAGTCGAGTTTGAATTAATTCTTTTCGAATCCGGTCGGTTCAGTCTATAATTAAAATATTTATAAAGTATCTACAATATTCAGATACGTAACGAGTATAGATCACTTCAGATATTTGTAATCCGTAAAAGATCTAAAGTACACAAATTTCATCAAAATTTAATCAAAATATATCATATTTATCTAAAATTTTGTAAAATAACCAAAAATAAACTATTAGCAATTAGAATTAAACATTTTTAACTCTAAACTGAATACTTTAAATTTTATATTACCTGAAATGTTGCAAAAATAATAATAAAGATTATAATCAAAAAAACATTACAACTAAATCACAAGTTAAAAGATGAAAATAGAATATCTCGAGTCATAGTCTTGAATATTCATGATTTTATGTCAGTTACAAATCAGTTCTTATTGGACTAGGTCTTTCTGATTGAGTTCTTTTTAGGTTCGTGTTTATTCATGTTAGTTCTTTCAGTCCATTTCTTTTAGGTAGATTTTTTTAGATCCAACTAGATAGTTACAAATATTTAGTTCGGTTTTGGATCAAATATTTTAGAATCTTTTCTGTTTTTAGATTTTTGGTTCAGACAAAATGCCCGGTATCAACTATATATATAATTTTATACAGTATGATCTAGGTCTTGGCGTTCGGATACCCGGTCAGGTTTGGATCGAGTATTTTGGATTTTTGGATATTTTGGTATAAGGGTCTAGTACCCATTCAGATATTTGATATATCGGATTGGGTTCGGGTAACTTTAGTTCGAGTTGGGTTATTTCGGATCGGATTCATATATTTTAGATTTTGAAAAAATAAAAATTTTCATTACTGAAGTTTTTTTATACTTAAAAATTTACAATTAACTTACCTGATTTTTTAAAATTTTAATAGGTTAAAGGATCAATAGGTTTGAAAACAAAATTTTAAAAATAGAAAATATTAAGTTAGCTGCTGTTTTGAGAATTTAAATGCAATTTTTGTTAATGCATGAAACAAGAAGCTTGACATGCATTTTTAATAAATAGCAAATTATTTTTTCCACAACTATATATATATATATATATTATAATTTTGAGTCGTGTACAACATTAATATAAATATTTAATAAAATAAGAGAAGTAAACTAGAAATATAAGGTTAAATATAAATATGTTCGGTTATCTTCGGATATCCATTCGGGTTTAAGTATTACCGTCCGAGTTCAAATATTTTGCTACTGGTTTGGATTTTGGTCTGGATATTTTACTACTGGTTGGGATTTTGGTTCGGGTTTTTTGGATTGAGTTCGGATTCAGATTCGAGTATCAGATAAAATGATCATCCCTAGTATGATCCATGAATTTATCATCTGACTCCCTTGATTCATTGACCGGTTAGCAAAATTCTCAACAAACAATTGTTAGTGACTCTTACCACATTTAAATAATGCCCCTTCCGTTTTATTTTTAAAGTCTTTGTATACTAGCCTGGACATTCGGATTTTCGGGTTGGGTTCAGATTGAGTCTTGTTGGGTTCAGATCTTTTGAGACTTAGATATTTAGATTTGATAAGATAATTAGAATTTTCCGGTTCAGATTCGATTCGAGTATCAGATAAAATGATCATCCCTAGTATGATCCATGAATTTATCATCTGGACCCCCTTGATTCATTGATCGGTTAGCAAAATTATCAACTAACCATTGTTAGTGACTCTTACCACATTAAAATAATGCCCTTTCCGTTTTATTTTTAAAGTCTTTGTATACTAATCTGGACATTCGGATTTTCGGGTTGGGTTTGGATTGAGTCTTGTTGGATTCAGATCTTTTGGGACTTAGATATTTAGATTTAATAAGATAATTAGAATTTTCCGGTTCGGATTCGATTCAAGTATCAGATAAAATGATCATCCCTAGTATGATCCATGAATTTATCATCTGGACCCCCTTGATTCATTGATTGGTTAGCAAAATTATCAACTAACCATTGTTAGTGACTCTTACCACATTTAAATAATGCCCCTTCCGTTTTATTTTTAAAGTCTTTGTATACTAGCCTGGACATTCAGATTTTCGGGTTGGGTTCGGATTGAGTCTTGTTGGGCTCAGATCTTTTGGGACTTAGATATTTAGATTTAATAAGATAATTAGAATTTTTCGGTTCGGATTCGATTCGGATCATACTTGAAAATATTTAAATACCCAATTTTTAAAAAATTTTTTACCTAAAATCTATCATGAAGACATGAAAAATACTCAAAATTTTATCTGATTCTCCAAATTATATTTTTGAAAGTCTAAGATTTTACCCGAAACCCCAAACCATACCCGAAAAATCCAAATCATAAACTTAAAAGATACACATAATACCAAAAATATACTAAAACTCCCATATATACTTAATATATACTAGAAGTTTCAGGTATTTCAGATATCTCATCGAATCTCAGGTTCGGGTCGGATCCAAAATCCACGGATCCTCCACAGCAAAACCCTATACGGTAAGAAGATCGGTGCGGTTCATATCCGTACCGAAATTTTTCAAATAGATTTTGGGTAAAATCCTCTGATCTGAATAAAATATCCAAGTCTATTATATATTTTAAAATTCATTTCATTATAAAATCATCTTATATCTACAGTGCAAATATTTGATAATTTTCACTTATATTTTTAATCTTTAAATTCATTAATTAGTGAAAACAAATAAACACTATATTAATTAAAATATAATAAAAGATTTAATAATTTTTAATATGCGTGAATTAACTTTAAAAGACTTTTAAACAATACGGTAGGAATATCAATATATTATGAATTATAGTTACTATACTCTTTAAAAAGGCAGAGTTTTATATAAACAGTCCCAAAAAATTGATCAGCAGAAACAGAACTTCTTTTTTTTTTGAACAACAAAATCAAAACTTTAAATTAGAGAAAATGGAAGTTTTTTACCCTCAACAGTGTAAGCTTTTCAACCAATTTAGCCTACCAAACGTTTGTAAATTCACCTATTTATTTCTTTATTTTATTAAAAAATAAAATAATAATTAAATTTACCCGTTTAGTGCGTCTTGTTGTGTTCTTCCTTGTCCTTTCCTTCTCGGAAAATATTTACTTTACTTTTTCAGTATTTCCCTCTCTCTCTCTCTAAAAATCTCGAGACCAGTGTCTTCACTTCTCTCTACTACATATCTCCCTTTCCCTTCCTCTTTTCTCCACTTTCCATCTTCTTTATTCTCACCCCAACTACTCTCTCATGAACTTCATACACAGCTCTCTCCACTCAGAGAGCTTACCCATTTGAAACAAACCCTTAAAGTTTCGATCTTTATCCCCTCCCTCTTTGTTTTAAAGCTCTGTTTGTGAATTTTCTACTTGGAATCATGATGGCTCACTCCATGGACGACAGAGACTCTCCGGACAAAGGATTCGACTCCGGCAAGTACGTGAGATACACGCCTGAACAAGTCGAAGCTCTTGAGAGAGTCTACGCCGAGTGCCCTAAACCTAGCTCTCTCCGAAGACAGCAGCTCATTCGAGAATGCCCCATCCTCTGTAACATCGAGCCTCGACAGATCAAAGTCTGGTTCCAGAATCGCAGGTGAAAATAAAACATTTATTAAATTGTATTTGTAGTAAAATTGAATTTTTGTTTGTTTGTTTGTGTTTGAAGACAATATGTTTAACTTCTCTGACAAATGTTTTTTTGGGGTTAAGTTCTGTCTCTCCATGGCAAGTTTTAAGCTTTTGAGTTTCAGATCTATGTTCTATAAAAATATCAAAGACATTAGTTAAAAGTTTAAATGTACAAGAAAAGTGACAGCTAATCAAACTGTTTTCTTGAAATGTTTTAATATATATTTTCAAGCAGAGAATATGTTGGAAATTACGTTATCTTTTTCTTTGTTCTTTATGTCATTCTGGTATGATTCTTAAAGCAAAAAAGCATGTTTCTTTGCTCTCTGTCTTCTGTTCATTCCCAACTATTCAACACATTTATCATACATATCACTACTGTTTTGTCTTTAGCTGTTTCTTTTTGAAGGTTATGCTTATTGGTTGTTTGAGTTTTTTTAGATGTCGAGAGAAGCAGAGGAAAGAATCTGCTCGGCTTCAGACAGTGAACAGAAAGCTGAGTGCTATGAACAAGCTTTTGATGGAAGAGAATGACCGTTTGCAGAAGCAAGTCTCCCACTTGGTTTACGAGAATGGGTTTATGAAACATCGAATCAACACTGTAAGTCTCTTTGAAACCATTGCTTAAATGCAATTGTAATGAATGTTAATGGTCTAGTTTTTCTGTATTGTCCCTTAGGCAACTGGGACGACCACAGACAACGGCTGTGACTCTGTGGTCGTGAGTGGTCAGCAACGTCAGCAGCAAAACCCAACACATCAGCATCCCCAACGTGATGCTAACAACCCAGCTGGGTAAGGAAGCCTCTTGTTTGTTTATATATTTTGAGTTTCTTTCTCATTGTTTGGTTATGAGAAGAAACAAAAATGGGTTTTGTTTGAACATTTTCATGTAGTCTTCTATCGATTGCGGAGGAGACCTTGGCCGAGTTCCTTTGCAAGGCTACAGGAACCGCTGTTGACTGGGTTCAGATGATTGGGATGAAGGTAAATGACCTTTAATATCTCGAGTTTTTCATATGTGGTAATGAAGTCATCTTTTACTAATGTGTACTTTCTGTGGTGATGTATTAAAGCCTGGTCCGGATTCTATTGGCATCGTCGCTGTTTCACGCAACTGCAGTGGAATAGCAGCACGTGCCTGTGGCCTCGTGAGTTTAGAACCCATGAAGGTAATGTATATACTCTCTGTACAATCTTGTTTTGTTTATGAGAAGGCACGCTAAAGTTGAAGTACCGTATTAGGTTGCTGAAATCCTCAAAGATCGTCCATCTTGGTTCCGTGACTGTCGAAGTGTCGAGACTCGGAGTGTTATACCCACTGGAACCGGTGGTACTATCGAGCTTATCAACACTCAGGTCTGTTTCATAAATCTTATCAATCATGTTTATTTCCTTCTAGAATGTTTCTGACTGTTTTTCATGGCGAAATTGTCAGATTTATGCTCCTACAACACTAGCAGCAGCTCGTGACTTTTGGACGTTGAGATACAGTACATGTCTAGAAGATGGAAGCTATGTGGTGAGTCTTAGGATCCTCCTTCTTTCTTTCTAAACTAGATTTGCTTTAAATATTCTTTCCTCTTTTCAGGTTTGTGAGAAGTCACTCACTTCTGCAACTGGTGGCCCTAATGGCCCACTTTCTTCAAGCTTTGTGAGAGCCAAAATGCTGTCAAGCGGGTTTCTTATCCGTCCTTGTGACGGTGGTGGTTCCATTATTCACATTGTTGATCATGTTGATTTGGATGTAAGCATTTGATTGATAAAAAAACATTAGCACTCTTAAAAAGTCTCCTCTATTATGTTGCTTGCTAAGTTTCTTTGTTTTGGCAGGTTTCAAGTGTTCCTGAAGTCCTGAGGCCTCTCTATGAATCTTCTAAAATTCTTGCTCAGAAAATGACAGTTGCTGTAAGTTCCTTTTAAACCAAACCCACCAGTGGTCTTCTTAAGCTTTGTGTTTCTGAGTTTTACTTCTGCATTTCAGGCTCTGAGACATGTGAGGCAAATTGCTCAAGAGACTAGTGGAGAAGTTCAGTTCAGTGGTGGACGCCAGCCTGCAGTTTTAAGAACTTTCAGCCAAAGACTCTGCCGGTAATATATATATATATATATAAATATATCTTCTTGATAAGCGTAGTTTAATTGTCTCAAGCATTGTTCTAATTAGTTTTCTTGAATCTCAGGGGTTTCAATGATGCTGTGAATGGTTTTGCTGATGATGGATGGTCTCCAATGAGTAGTGATGGAGGAGAGGATATTACTATCATGATCAACTCTTCCTCTGCTAAATTTGCTGGCTCTCAATACGGAAACTCGTTTCTTCCAAGTTTTGGAAGTGGTGTCCTCTGTGCTAAAGCTTCTATGCTGTTGCAGGTGCTTATATCATGATTTGACATTAATGAATAGATCAATGAATTAGTTTTGTTAATGTCTTTAACTCCATTTACTTGTTTATGTTTCTTGAAGAATGTTCCACCCCTTGTTCTGATTCGGTTTCTGAGAGAACACCGAGCTGAATGGGCAGACTATGGCGTTGATGCTTATTGTGCTGCATCTCTCAGAGCAACTCCATTCGCTGTTCCATGCGTTAGAACCGGTGGGTTCCCGAGTAACCAAGTCATTCTTCCTCTCGCACAAACACTCGAACATGAAGAGGTAAAAAGAATCTCAAGAGCCTTGTCTTTCTTGTCTAACCATGTTTTGTGGCTTTGAACTGAGAGATATGTGTTACTTGTTTCTCAGTTTCTGGAAGTGGTTAGACTCGGAGGTCATGCTTACTCACCCGAAGACATGGGCTTATCTCGGGATATGTATTTACTGCAGGTTTGCTTCATTCTAAAAACACTTTCTTTGATTCATAAATGCTATGTTGTTGAAATGGAAGTCTTGTTTCTTTTTTTCTAGCTTTGCAGCGGTGTTGATGAAAATGTGGTTGGAGGTTGTGCTCAGCTTGTCTTTGCTCCTATTGATGAATCCTTTGCTGATGATGCACCTTTGCTTCCTTCTGGCTTCCGTGTCATACCCCTTGACCAAAAAACAACTCCGGTAAATAAATAGAAGACATTTGATGTCCTGTTATAGACAATTGACAAAACTAAATTCTTTCTTTTTGTTTGTTTGTAACAGAGTGATCATCTATCTGTGAATCGAACAAGGGATCTAGCATCATCCCTAGATGGTTCAACCAAAACAGATGCAGAAACAAACTCAAGATTGGTCTTAACCATAGCCTTCCAGTTCACGTTTGATAACCATTCAAGAGACAATGTTGCTACAATGGCGAGGCAGTACGTGAGGAATGTTGTTGGTTCGATTCAGAGAGTTGCTTTAGCCATTACGCCTCGTCCTGGCTCGATGCAGTTTCCCACTTCCCCTGAAGCTCTCACTCTGGCCCGTTGGATCTCACGTAGTTACAGGTAACTCTTCTTGAAACTGTAATCTAAGGACAACAATGTGTTGTAGTCACATGTTTTCTTATTTGTTTCTCTTGGATGGTTTAGCATTCATACAGGTGCAAACATGTTCGGACCTGATACTCAAGGCTGTGATGGAGACACATTGCTTAAGCAACTCTGGAACCATTCTGATGCCATCTTGTGCTGCTCCCTCAAAACTAATGTAAGTTTGAGGATTTTACTTTTGGTTCAGGGTTCAGATAAGTTGTTCCGGTGTGATCTCGGTTCGGTCTGTATCGGTTTAGAACTGGGTTAGAAAGCTCTAGGTGAAATATTAAGTTCTTTTTCTTGGTTATATCAGGCCTCACCTGTATTTACATTTGCAAACCAAGCCGGTTTAGACATGCTTGAAACAACACTGGTGGCACTTCAAGACATAATGCTGGACAAGACTCTAGATGACTCTGGTCGTAAAGCTCTTTGCTCTGAGTTCGCTAAGATCATGCAGCAGGTATTTATCTTGCTTGCTTGCTTCTTTTTTCCGGGGAAGGTTAGTCTTTCTTTTATTCCTGGAAAATACTTAATAATTTTGAATGGAATCTTCAGGGATATGCTAATCTTCCGGCGGGAATATGCGTGTCAAGCATGGGGAGACCAGTTTCGTATGAGCAAGCGACGGTGTGGAAAGTTCTTGACGACAATGAGTCGAATCACTGCTTGGCTTTTATCCTGGTGAACTGGTCCTTCGTGTGAAGAAGAAGAAGAAAGGGATGTTGTATTATTATGTTATATATTAAGGTTAGGATGCTATTTTGTTGACCAAGGTTTGTGCAATCTAGAGGGTCAATTATGTGTAATATGGGCAAGTCTTATGATGTCTCTTCAAACAATTATGACAGTTTGTATGTTTGGCATGACCTTTTTATATTTTGTGCTTATGTTACCCTTTTATTTATGTTAACTTGTGCGTTTTCTTCTATGTTTATTAACTAGATGGTTTTTATATAAGTACATTCGAGATTTTATCATTCTGTAAAAAGCGTTTGTATGAGATACTCAGTGTCTCTGCACAAGTTCTATGGATGAGGTAAGTCAAATGTTGTGTAAATAACTAATAAATGTTACATGATAATGGAACTTGGTAATATTGCATCACAACAAGATAATGTAACTTCTGATTAGTGAGTGTTATATTTGCGACATGAAAATGCATGCTTGTATTTGTATAATCATCCGAAAGATAGATTTGGATGAATCTTCGACAATAAATGGTCTATAATCATTATTTTTTTAAATTGAGAAAACCGTATCTGTCACAAGAAAGCTAGTCATCATGATGATTCTGCTCTTTGACTAATAGGCGGAAACCTATAACCCTTTCTTTTTTTAGATTTGTAGGATAGAGAGCAATAGAAATTAAAACAGATCTAGTATGCTTGTAACTTTCTTTTGAACAACAAAATCTATACTGAAGTTTCAGAAAAAAAACCAAAAAAAAACACAACCTATACTTTGTAGTTAATGGAAGTATTTTTTTTGAGAAAACATGGAAGTATTTTTTTTGAGAAAACATGGAAGTTTTATTTCGTCCAAACTAGTAACCCATTTAGCTTTTTTAAAATAAATAGTATTCTCTTTGCTATTATTTGATATATACTTTTATTTCAACTTAACTGCAAAAAATCGTGGAATGTTTTTTTCTCTCTCTCATAATATGTTGTTGTTTTAACAATTACACAACCATTGGTAGGATACTATGCCATGTATCTAAAAATGCATTTGTCATAGCTCCTAGCTCCTATTCCTTCCATTTTATTTTAAATATCGTTATAAATTTTTTTTTATTATAAATGTTATTTTATATTTTTAGTGCAAAAATTTGACAATTTTCTATTTTTATCTCTACTTTATTAATTAACAAAAAAACAAATAAAACAGTGGATTAATTAGAAGTATAACATAAAATTTAATATTTTTTAATATATGTGTAAAAACTTTAAACAACATATAAAACGAAATGGAGAGAGTACTAAATATAAGTGTTAGGTGTTGGATAAGCTATCTCATTTAAAACATATTTAATGAGTTAAAAAATAAATACAAAAATAAAATCTAGATAAATTTAAAAGATTTAGATAAGTTTTGTGATGTTATAATGCAAATAGAATAAGATATAAATTCTATATAAATAAGAGTCTTATGGAAATTATTCCATAAGACTGCATTGAGAGAAGATTTAATTAGTTTTGAGAGAGTTTTTAAATCTAATACTGATAAGTTGTTCTTTATAATCTTTGTGTTTAAGTTTTGATGAGGGTCTTCAATTTTTGAACGTTTGGTATATAGTCTAGTGATTATAAGTGTATCTGCACATGTAGTGGGTATAGTTTAGTGCTTGATACGTGATCACGTTATCTACAAAAAGCGGTACCAGCAGATAATTTATAAGACGAGTTTTAGTTTCATATCTGTATATCCTAACAAAGCGTAACCAAACCGTTGAAATGTTGAAGATAGATATTTACGGATGTTACTCATCACAATAATCAAAACTGTAAAACTATTAAAAACGAGAGCTATACTCAGCTACCTATATAAACGAGCTAAATTTTAAAGTGGGGCTGTGATTTGACCGGTAAGGGATGAAAAAATGAATGTGTGGTGGGGCTCATGTAAAAAACGATAGTGACAAAATAGGTTTGAATTTTTGAGTGGGTGGTACAGAGAAAAAGAGATGGGTGAAAAGACACAAGTGATTCTGTTTGGGACAGATCTGGCATTATGTAAGAAAATGCCTTACCCATTCTATTAAGTCAATATTGCTTATGTCATCCTCCCACGAGTAAATTTAATCCTCTACCCACAGAATCAAGAAAAAAACAAAAGAGCTCGTGGCAGTAAATATTACTACAGTACACGGACTTGCAAAATAGTATTCACTTGTTTTGTTTTCTTATACTACTATTTTTTTTCTTTGACTAAACTAATGTATATGCAGTTATAAAATCTGAATGAATAAACGCAAATAGACATATTTACAAACTAGTTTGCTTGACGACGACTTTTGAAAGTATACTGTAAAGGCCAACGTGAATTTAGTTAACCAAGTATAAAAAAACTTAGATCCATGATATTTATCAACCAGAGTTTTATATATATATATATATATATATATCTGCACTTTACTGGACCAAATTACCCAGATCCATCCAAGAATAACATCATCCAGCGATGCACGAGCATGTACATTAGTAGCATAGTAATAGGATGCATGCATGCATAGTTTAAATTCAGGGTCAGTGGGACCCTCTAGGTATGACAATAGAGCAGATATGTATATATATATATATATATATATATATACATGCTTGCATATGTGTAGATTATTTTCATCCAAATTGAGAAATTGTTGAATATGGATGGGTATATGTATGTAGGCTAGGTTGGTATGTTGATGGTTTAATGCGGTAAATGTAATATCTTTTCTGCATTTGAAGTAACTTGTTTGGCCCCTAAACTCTCGTTGAAAGCCTAGTGTATGTGTCTAGTAGATCTAGTTTGGGTCCAGGAACTCAGTTTTACGTGCTTGCTACAACTATACTTCACTTTAGTTTTGACCAATAAATATATTACTTCGCTTCACGTGATTCACATCACGTACTTGGTTATGAAATATAATCAGTAATGTTACAAATTAAGTGGTGTTGTATCATAAATAGTCCTATACGATGGAAGAACCAATCGAGAATATGACTTTTTTAACAGATTGAAAATTAGGGAGGTAATAGCTAGATAGCTAGTTCAATAAGTGCAATTATATGCATAAAACAGTAACCCCTTTTATAGGATCTACAATATAAAACTCTTCTGTGTTGTCTTTTTGTGCTTTGTCTTATCTTTCACAATATTCAGATCTCAGGATGAAATAAATCCAAAAGAAATTTACTATACCCTCAGAGATTTTTAAATTAGAGTGATACTATTTCAGTAAGTTTAGTTCTTTTGGGGTAAGCACTAAGCAGTAGTATTGCAGTAACAAGAACTGGTGGGTTATGCAGTGGTATCTTATTGGCTATATATGTCAGTTTGACCCAATTTGATTTCTGTTTTAGTTTATTTGACCCATTCAGTTTAGTTTCAGGTTTCTGCATGTAGTTCCTTCCTTTCTCTTTTCTGGTAGTTGTTGTAATTATTGTAACATTAAGGGGAGACACCAAGATAGTGAAAGTGTGTAAATGCACACAAGAGGGTTTCATAGGTCCTAAATAATTTGTATGTTTGAACTTTGAATTTAAGTGTTTTATATTATATATGATGTTGAAAATGTAAATGTAGGCTTGATGATTGAAGGCTTTAGGACATTGAATATTGTGCAGCACCAAAACAAGCAATACATTTGATTTTTTTTTTCTTCATGACATAGCTTAAGGGATGGTCCGTTTGCTGCAGGTTTTTGATACATTTTGGTCTTTATCTTTTTTTTAAGCGGTACATGATATAAACGGACAAATTAATTCGTGCAATGATGTCGATGTTGTTTGAATTTATAGTTACAAAAAAATTCACAGTTGTAAGCGTTTATTATTATATTTATGGACCGAATACTCATTATTTTCATAATTATTTTTATGAATGTTCAGACTAGTTCAAGAGAAAGAATTCGATTTACCTCACCTTTCAGTATATTTTGAAATTTTGAAATCATTTATTTATTAGTATATTTAATTATTTACTAGATGTGTTTTTACACCATGTACATAAATTGTTTTTTAATTTAAATTAAAATGAAATTTGATTAATATTTTAAATTTTGTTATTTTATATTAATATTTTAACATAAATTTCATTTAGTTAAATATCAAATTAATATAAAATAAAAAATTTAATTTGTTTAAAATATATTTAAGAATATATAGGTATATATTTAAAATTATAATTTTAAATAGTTTTTCATTTTTATTTGGGTTAAGATATATATGAAATCAATGTATATAAAATTAGAAGAGTGATATAAAACTGTAAAATTATCAGAAGATAAAGATAACTAATTTCTAAAGCTTGTACATGTAAAAAGAAATGGTATTAATAAAACAATTTTAAAAAAAAAATTATTTTTATAAAATTTTGAAAATTTTGTTTAGTAAAAAACATGGTAAAAATATAAAATAGATAAAAATAATATTTTAAAATTTATAAACATTATCATATTATTTAATATTATATTTAAATATATTTATTTTAATGATGATATGTCAGTTATTATCATATTTAAAAAAAATATTTATTGATGATATAAATTATTACCATATTTAATAAATTTTTAAAAAGTAAAAATAATTATTAAATGTAATTGTTTGTCACATTTTATCTTAAGCCATATTATTTTCTTTGTATACTATGTCATCATTTCTTCGTGAAATTGAATGTGATAATTAAACATATCAAATCAGCTAGACTGTCACAAATTTTTTCTATGACCCTACAGATTATTTACTAGTAGTCTGTTACTACTAAAAGTTATTTAACCAGATAAAAAAGATATTTGGCTCAAAATCTTAGTATATAAATTTTTTTGGGTAATTCAGCATTGTACCTTTTTGTATGTTGTTTTTTTCCTGATATCAGACTTGGGCCTAGTTTTCGAAAACAATATTCTGTCAAAAAATTAGGCTTAATGGATCGACTTTGAAAGGAACATGAGACTAGTTTATAGCCCAAATTTTGCTAGTGGCTTGAATCTGGCCAGGTCGGCTTCTTTATTCTGGTTGAAATTGCGTCTGCGTAGATTGATCATAGATGTCAATGGTAATCAAATTCTCATGCTCCTGCAACTTACAATCTAATCATTGAGGAAACGTGTTCGATTGAGAAAAGGTGCAACGGGAAAGATAAACATCCACAGAGAATCGAAGACCAAATCACTAAATCGGAAATCAAAGAGCTAAACCAAAGTCTTAACCAGTTTATCCTATCACAAAGGGAGCATTTCTGAACAACAATAGAGACCCCAAAAGTTTCTAAGTACTTTACAAACATCATCTCTTTGTTTTCTTTCTCTATCCAAAATCTTGCAGAGAACACAGTTTCTTTTCCCTCCTTTTCTTGAGAGAGTTCGTTAATTTATTTTTTAATAGCCAGGGATTTCACCTGGTACTGGAGCTAACTCGTTCTTGCTGAATTTAACTTCATCGTAGAAAGTTGCACGCACGGTTCTTCCTCCAAAGAATCTCCCATCAAGGTCCACAAGGGCTTTAGTTGTTTCCTCGGGTCTTGAAAACTGAACAAAGATTCTTACTGCTTCGTGTGTAGGGAAGTTGGCTTCAGTGATCTCGAATATCAGTACACGTGTCACTGTTCCGTATTTGCCACACTCCGATCCCACCTCCTCTTCTAGCTCATCATCTACTTCTCCTGGTCCAACCTTTTGCATAGCGCAAACACATAAGAAACGAAAGATAAGATCTCTGTACTACTTGTTCTTATTGGTTAACAGTCAACAATAAGAATCAAAAGAGTGATGCCACAATCCACGTGGAGATGCATTCACATACCAAAAATTCTATGACATACTACTACTAGAAACAAACAAGAAATGTTTCACAAATTGGAAAGAAACGTGACGACTGTTTACAGTATCCTAAAACCAATAAAATTTCCTTCAAAGACATGCCTACACTCTAGTTTCATTCGTGAACTTGGCAACCCATGCCTGAGGGATCAAGTCTAGGCATGGTCACAAGTTCCTAGCTGACTACTCGAGGTGAAGTTACTGAAACAACTTATGCATCTCGAACGTTGTTTCGAAAGCATACGCAATCTAAACTCTTTACCAACCCATCAGTTCACTAGGCTAAACATAATCATAAGTAAAACTACGAGCTACACAAGCTCCACCAACATCTTGTTAACAATAACGTAGTTTAAAATTATCAAAGTATCACCAAAGCAGTAGTCTTTCAATTTCATTCTCACACAGACATCACTCTCAACAGTTTCCCAGAGTAACATCAGTGCCTCACACTCAAATACTCAATCCTCTAGCAAAGGTTTGGTTTTTGGTTGATCTAACATGCTTCCAAGTTCCAACAAATTGCACTGAAGCAATTGTGTTTTATAAAGAAAAACACATCAAATGCTAACAGCCTATCATTCTCACCTAAAATTCTAGCAGACTCGTTCTAAATCATTGTAGGAAAGTGAGTCACACAATCAAGAACCAACTCTAAACTGTCAAGAATGCATAATATACAGTTATGTTAAAGAGAGAGATGGTTTGAAAAGACAAACCATGTTTCTAAGAAGCAACACTCTGGTTGGTTCCCCAGTGATATTAACACTCTTGACCTTCTTCTCGGACGACTTGTTCTTCTCACTAGCATTGACAATGACGCCAGCTCTACGATCAGTCTTCTTAGCCATCAAGGGCGTAGTGATCCCTTGCTCCGATTTCCCAAGCCCCTGTCCTTGTTTCCATCCCATCTTCGCCATCATCCTCTGTGCTGCCGTCATCTGCCCAGCTCCTCCTAATCCACTCGTCTCCGGCGGAGGAGGAGATGAGGATCTTTCTCTGCTGCCGCCACCACCACTCATGGCGGCGCGTCTCTTCCACGCTTCCTCGCCGGAGATATTGAGTGGAGGCTGATCTCGATCTCGATCTCTTTCTCTTTCCTTCTCCCTCAGCTCTCTTTCTCGCTTTTCCTTCTCCTCTTCCTCGTGTCGTCTCTTGTCAAGCTCTCGCTTCATCTCAGCTTCCATGGCTTTCCTCTTCTTCTCCCTTCTGTATTCCTCGTAATCGTTGGGTCTCGCTGGATCGTACTCTTCAATCACCGATGAAGTCACACCAACCAGTGCCGGTTGCGATGGTGCTGCAGTAAGCATCGATTGGGATGTAGACGAAGGAGGAGGAGGCTTGTACTGCGGCTTGGGCTTGTTTTGAGGTCTGAGGATAGTTTGCGTCGGAGCAAAAGCTGGAGGTTTGCGAAGCGTAGGTGGAGCCATCTTGGTACTGCTGGACCAGACGGAGGAGGAGTTTCCGGTGGGTTTGTCATCATCTGACGGCGGAGGAAGATCTCCGTACAATCCACCTAGCATTTTTCGCTGCCGGTAAGTAATTTCCCCCTTAGCTCGGGGTTGCTTTCAATTGAAAGATGTGCTCAAATTAGGGTTTCTATTTTCCGATCTCTTTTTTTTAATAAATAAAGTAATAAACTTTCATAACAAATAACCAACAAAAAAATCATTTTTGTTCAAAACCAACCTACACGTAAGTAAGTAAGTCCGTATAAAACCCTAGAAAAGTCCCGTTGTTTCTTCAGGAGCGATCTACGATCTCTCTCTCTCATTTTAAAGGTATTTCCTTTTCTTCATCGAAACTTCTAGAAGACACCCAAATTATCTCCTATATTCGATCGATGCTGTGTTTGATTTTTAGTAAAGCTTGATGATGGTGGAAGCGGGTTCCCACCTCGGGATGATGGTGGTGGTGGAGGAGAGAGCTTCTCAGGTGGATTCTTCCTTTTCGGAGTTGCTTATGTTCATCGGATACTGTAACATTCTGAATTGTGATATATTGAAAGGTATAAGAGAATTGATTTACACTTATTTTTTTCCGTCACATAACTGTTTAGAACTACATAAGCTGGCTGATGTTAGAGTAGTGCAAGGACATTCTAAAATTAACACATGACCATCGGATGGGATGGGTCCTATGGGCCGACAAAGCGAGCGTGGAAAACCCATTAACCATAGACGGTCGGAGCATTACAAAAACTTGCAAGATTTGGAGGGCGATCTGAAAACAGATACTAAAGGGGAGAGAGGGAAGAAACATGATGCACAACAGACAAATCTCAAGACCAGAGATAATAGAGTCTCTACTAGTGCTAGCAATTAGACACTTACAGTATTTTATGTTTCATCAGAGTTTGGTTATGAATCAGACATATTCTTGTTATGAATAATAATTATATACTCTGTTCTTTGTTAAAAGGTTTGGCCTAAGACTTTGGCAATGTTCAGTGCCTGCAGTTGGCAAAAGGTACAACAAGTCCACTGAGAAAACATTCGTTTGCTTAGTATAATAACGTCTAAGAATATAATCAAATAGACCAACTAGTAGCAGCAGCCTACTCACTTGCCGGAGTAATGAATAGCATTGTTGACCAACATTTTGGGATCAGGCTTCGGTGGCTGCGGGAACATACTCATAACCGCAGCTTTGTGTTGTGGATCCGGTTCCAAGAAGTATGGTATACTTTCTGGTGGAGCTAGCTGCTGCTGATTCATATGCATTATTGGCGCTCCATACATCTGAAACTGTGGTGGTGGAGGTTGTTGCATCATCATCATCTGATGTGGATTCATTGGTCCATGAAACCGAGGTGGAGGTCTCATAGCATTGGCTAAAGCATTCCCATAGCCGCCTCCATGATCAGGACCACCATTCCCAAACCTCGTTGAGCCGAACATTCTCTTTGCCAATGGAAAAGGCTGAACAACCTTTGGTTTGCTGCGTAAACAACCTAACAAAAGATACTTTCTTACCATCCCTTCCTTCTTCTTTATAATGGGCCTCGTGTTTACTTGGGATGCACGTTCCATGGGTCTAGGATCAGGGTTTGAACTAGTGTCGTCAGAAGACGTGTCGTCTTCATCCTCCTCATCATCATAATCATCATCTTCACCACTGATGAGATCATCATTATCATGCATGTAGTTCACAGAGACAAGCTCTGCTTTTTTGCGACAATTTGTAAGTTTCTGAATGAGAGTCATAGGGTCCACGTCTCCTGTGACTGTCATGAGCCCTTTTTCTACGTTGTACTCCGCTGCAGTCACGCCTGTATAATCCATAGGAAGCCATAAGTGTTTTTTTTTATTAAAATAGAAATCTTATGTTTTAAGTGTTATATCCATTTTGTTTCTTAAATACCGGGGAGGCGCTGGAGCTTTGTCTTTGCTTTGTTTTGGCAACCGGAACAACACTTAACATCGACTTTTAGTACGCAAGCCTGCAAAAATACAGAGAAATCATAAGCAGCTAGAAAAAAAGTGACTAAGAGAGATTGAGAGAGGAGGAGAAGTGTACCCGGACGGGTTGGTGTGCGTTGGCCATTGAAGGGAAGCTTTTGGTGAAGGAGAAGGAGAAGAACAACCCTAATCTTATAAACTTTATATTGTAAGGCATCGTTAAATCTTTCCATATACGAGTGACTTTCCATAAATAATAAGCATAATATTACATTTGTGAATATGTGCTTGTATACTTTCAAGATCCTGGTGGATACTGAAAATCAGAGGGAAGGTCTCAGATCAATTTCGATGAGAAAATCAGGCAGCATCCTACTCATTCATGTTATCTGCATTGAAGGCTTGATTCTTCATTTTTAAATTTTGTGTTCTTCTCTCTACTTTTCATGATCTTTATCTTTTGGTTTCAACGTCTCAGAATTACTTATCTACCACAAGTACAAGTTCATCTTTCAAGCAATGCTCTGCTATTCGACTTTGTTGTCGAGTGTTTCACTCTGTGGCTTAAAAAGTGACAAGCTAATAACAAATTTTGGTCGACTGGATTTAGAGATGATACAAAGAAAGCGTAGGAAACAAAAAAGAATATAGTAGTAACTTGTATCCGTAACAAATAAATGCCCTTTTAACCAAACTATATAAACCAAAGAAGTATCAGTATGAACTGGTTTTACTATATTTAAAAAGTGACCCCTCGGTTTGAAGTAAAAGCTCACACTACCTTCTCTTGTTCCTTCACAGCTTCTTCGGTTTCTTTGGCATCTGTTTCTGCTTCCTGGCTCCTCTTCTCTGTCTCCTGCGGGATTGCGGGTTCAGCGCTTTGACCATTCTTCTCATGCGATTCAGCAGCTTGTTCTGACGCATCAGGACTGGAATCTTTCAATTTCTCTGCTACTTCAGCCTCGCTTACATCTGGTGAGCTCTCAGTGGTTGCGACGCCACTTGCATCTGGTGACTTCTCTGTGGTTTCATCGCCACTTGCACCTGGTGGTGGATTCTCCTCTGCACTTTTCTTATCGGTATCATCACCAGTATCCTCTTTCTCGGTTTGAACCACACCATTGGGCGATATGGTGGCTTCATCTGGGTTAGAAGAAGGCGCAGTGGACTCGGAGGTCTCTCTCCATTCAACCCAAGCATGTGATTTTTCAGCTTCTGGTTCACTCGGGTTTTCAGAAGGATTCTTTGATGTAGAGTCTTCTGTTTTCATATCAACAGGGGTAGAAGAGGCGGCAGTGTCCTTGAAGTCATCGACTTCACCTATGACGACATCATCATCATCATCACCATTGGGTGAAGGGGAAGCGATTGAGCTCACTGAACGCTCACTCGCAGCTTTTTCATCATCGAAAGCAAACCAGTTTGAATTTGTGAAGAGGGAACCGCTACAAAGACAGCATGTTACAATTTGCACGTTAAGGAACCGCATCAGCCATATGAGGAGAGTCGATGAATAGAAACGGATTGATTTCTACCAGAAAGAAAAGTCGAACCCATTACCTCTCTTCATCATCCCCAAGGCGCAAGGAAGATATGACGACTTCTGCAGATTCATCATCAAAGTAGACATCCTGCAACATAAACTTCATAAGAGGCCTTTCATGTCTACAATAATCCACTAAAGGTTTCATATTGACTGCTTAGACGAACAGACAAGAGCCGCAATAAATCTTTGAGGGACTTCTCAGCAATAAATAACACAGAAAGGAGATCAGGTAAGAAATCTTCTCACAAAAGGGGTTAAGTTTGTTTAGCGTCATATAACAAAGATTTTAGAAATTCAAGTTTCAGTTCTTAAAGATAAAGAAAAGACAAATAATACCTCATCATCCCGT
Source organism: Moricandia arvensis (assembly GCA_905132765.1). Lineage (NCBI taxonomy): Eukaryota > Viridiplantae > Streptophyta > Magnoliopsida > Brassicales > Brassicaceae > Moricandia > Moricandia arvensis. Next base: position 80,756 of record CAJHQP010001775.1, read on the forward strand.
TCCATAGAGCCTTGGGCCTGCAGGGGATAAATGAAATATGTTAATGATAGAACAAATGTTTATAGCATGTAGTTAGCATGTAGTTAGCATGTAGTCATACAGTTTCAGGAAAAAAATGCAACGAAAATCAAAAGCTATTACAGAAAAATAGTTGCTCAGGTAAACCGACTAAACCAAGCTACATCCGGCCTAGTTAAAAATGATACGGGGAAGAGAAGATGGTAGGAAAACCGCATGCTAACTTCCAGTGGTTAGAAAGAAGTGACGGTTTGACTATCCACCAAATATAGGGTACTACATCAATCCCAGTGGTCCAAGACACCACCAAAACTTTAGACATCCAAGCATCAGGTTTCACTATGTATCATATTTCCGGAACTATAACAGGATTAAAGACCAACAAAAAATAAAAATGATTTCCTACAAAATTCCTGACTCGATTTTCTCCTTTTCTCAACAAATCGACACCCATGACCTTCCAAGACTAACAAAAGGATGTAGCTTACATCTATGATAATCATAAAAGAATCACAAAGTAGCAGCTATGACAAGGAAACACGAGAACATCACCTCATCCATGTCATCGTTGCTGTAAATGCCATATTTAAAGGCCTGGCTCAAGTTGTTTGCTAGGGCTGCCACATCATAGTCTCTATCGTGGTAATCATCATCATCGCTATCTCTATTACGATCAAGGAGTGAAGTTGGCCTCCTGTTCAGAAAAAGAATATAAGTAAAGGAATATCAATACTATACCAACCATCACTACTGCCTCTCATGTAACAGTTATCACCCCCTAAAAAAACTTCCCAAAAGCGGGCTCTTATTGCCGTCTACTGGGAATGTGCAATCACATTATAACTCAACATATATCTTGATTGCTGTTAAAGCAAATTACACAAATGTGACAAATTTAAATAATAAAAATACTGTTTCAAGCATAACCTCTGCTTTTGGTCATAGTCTCTACAAACATAAGCATATTTCATCAGGTTCTTTAAGTCTAGCAAAACTCACTCTAAGAGAAAAATACATACCCGCAGGCCCAAGAGTAAACATTTTCCAACGTATTACGCTTTGACAGGACATCCGTCTGCCAGTCCACCCAATCGCTATTTTCCTGGTAAAAGAAACAAAGATATGAAAAGGTTGATACTCGCAACATTTCACATGCGAAAAGGCCATCAAGAATATATGCTTGGGAGAAATCAAACAGAGGTAAAACATTAGCAAATGTTTATGACCATCGGATCTTCTACAAAAAAATATACAGCAAATGTACAGAAATATCATACTCACAAATAAAACTGAAAAAACTAAGAATAGCAATTATATTTACTCAAACTTAATATTTTCAAGTCCAATAAACAAACCTTATGCACTTCATAACTGCATATGCACATGAATGTGTGGCAATCATCTAAAAAGTCGAATATGTGGCAATCATCTAAAAATAAATTCCATCAGATAGAAGTGTGGCCTACCTGCAAATGTGACTGAATTTCTACATTGCTATTAGCCAGCTGGATAAGTTTATTCGAGATACGAGTCAAATGGCCAATGCTTCCAATCCTGAGTGGCTTTCTTCCCTCTGCAGGGACTGTAGGATGAAGCTGAGACATTACATGTTAACCAAGTTAATAGATAATGATGCCAACCCCAGACGTCAGCAATTAAGTAGCTTCACCTTATCAGAAACAGCATCACTTAATATGGAGTTTTTGTCCGCCTCTAGTATACTCCCAATAAGATTGCACTCGCTGAGAAGATGGTCAAGAAGTTGAGAGTTTTTGCTCTCCAAACATGAAAGAATTACATTCTCCACATGGTGATGTAAAAAATTATTGTAGGGATACCTGAAAATAATTGCATTACAATTTAGAATGCCATCTTGCATACCATCAACTGAGAAAATATCATTTCACACTTACTCGAAGAACAAGTCCAACACTCTTTTCACCACTCCAAGTCGAATTATTTCCTTCTCCGCTGCTTCACTACCGACTGTAAGTAAGACTGAAATAAACTCTACAATCTAGGAAAAAGAAACAGAAGTCAAATTTTTATCTGTTGAACGAATGTAGTTCAAACATTTGAAATTATAACCATAACAGTGAAAAGATTCATAATAATTAGATAACAATTCATAGAAATGAGAACAACAAAAGTACCTTCAGTCTGTGTTTTCCAAGAGGTGGTTGCAACTTGCCATAGGTTGTTAACAGAACCCCCTCAGAAGATGATACATTCAAAAGCATGAGTAAATCACCTGCATAGTCGAAGCGTGTTACAGTTATTAAAGCAGCCAAGAGACTAACTAACATCATGAACAACAAAATCACAGAAAAAGACCTATAAAGCTGTGAAAGAAAAGTGCTATAAATGATAGTCTTGCACATCTAGTCTCTTTACATCAGGAAAAAACCACAAAAGAACCCAGTATTCTTTCGTCCCAACGTAGCCATATCCCTCACAATACGGAAAAAGCATTTACGAAGTCAACACATAAGAGCAACTACATATGAAATCTAGTAAACATCTCGTATATGCTCACCTAGGCTTCCAAGCATTCCCTCCACTGTCTCGGGATTGGTTACCAGGGTTTCATGGGTTAGTTGACGACCATACATATGATAAGTCCCCAATGTAAACCTCTTAGGATCCAGCAGAGATATGCATACAGATAATGAATTAACCAGAATAGACTTAGGCCGTGAATCTTCTAAAGTATGTTTCAACAACCTTCCAGTGCAGCTGCATAAAATTTTACAGGAATCAAAACAATGTCAATAAATAGAATTTTTCAAAAGCACCAGCGACTACATAAAAACAATAGCCAAACCGAGAAAAGTGTACCTGGGGCTGGAAAGTTGTTTTGCAAGCCCAGGGGGTGCGTATCTTGCTACAGTACAAAGAATTTCAGCTGCGTTGGCATGTACCTCGGGAGAATCCTACAAAATATAACAAAAAATCTCCAAGGTATTAGTAAACAAAATTGCCTGAGAAGATAGAATAAATCTGAAATAAAGGAGCAGCCATAAGACTAGCCCGTATTAAAAGAACAGTAAGCTATGTACTGAATGGAACTTACGGAGGAGCCAAACTTGTCTATAATCATCTCTAAAACATCCGTATCTTCTACCCACTGCATTGCGCTTGTGTAATTTGAATATAGGTGTTCATCAGTACCGATCAGGCGTTTTAAAACCTGAGCACCAGTAATAAATTAGAGTCTAGAAACTAGAATTTTACATAAATCTAATAATTTTCAACCTACGGATACCTCCTATACGTACAACAGTCATTGTTTACAGACAATGATAATTGAAGAAGTCACTTGTGTGCCAATAATAGTTATACAAATCACCATGACAATGACGAGAGCAATATTAGCAGTATTGCCATTATTCTCATCGTCAAGACTGGGTCTAGTACTATTGTTGTCATAAACAGAATCATAGGTACTTTGAAGGGGAGGAAAGCATAACATTTTTTCCAACTATTCGGTATGTTCTCACGTAGATGTTTAACAAACGTAACACCGAAATCAGAGTTCATAAAACACAAATAGAAGTGCAGACCAACCTCCATTATAGATGTTATACCAATCAAATCAACAAGCTGCTTCAGTATTTCTTGATGATCCTGGTAGCACGAGAAAGTAAAGGTTAATTATAAATGAATAGTTACTATAAACACCTTGTGTCAAAAAAAAAAAAAAAAAAAGTTACTATGAACACCAGATGGTCAAATGATGTTTAAAGCATTGTTAGCTTGTGTACCAGTTATCAAAATATACACAGTTACATTAAACAAATAGCCTAATCAAAGAAACACAACCAACTTACTTTTATGAATTGCATGAAAGGGATCGTCTTCCGCACTAGCAAACAAATGACTACCTAGTAATAGAAGATATAAGAGAGGCCACGTAGAAGAAAATTATGTTGAGCCGATGTAAGTGCATGGAAAGCTCCGCATGAATTTTCTGATAATTGAAAATTTGCCAGAAGCTAAATACCTTGCTGAAGTATCCGGCAAGCAATGAATTATGGGTTTCTTTGGCTTCCAAAAACGAAAACAGCAATAACATCAACTGCAAAAGGAAGACATCAAGAGAAGTAAGAAACCCTAAAATCCATTTACAAAGCATGAATATAGGAGAATGCAACAAATTCAATATCTACCTCCTCATCCTCAACTAGTGTTTTCAATATCATTTCAATCTCACATGTGAAAATTTCACAGGCAACAAAAGGAAACCTGAAACACATTTAGAAAAAAATATCAAATAGTTTATTCATCAAAACAATCAGCAATTAAAAACAATATCATTTGTCCAAAACATTTACTTGAATGTTCGCTTCTGTTCCGCATCTTCGAGAGGCTCCTCTATTATGTACCTAATCAGTTGTTCCACTTGCACTCTTTCTCTCAAGCTGAAATAAAAGGAATCCAATAGTCAAGAATGAGCGGCACTGCCAGTGAAAAGAGAATATAGTTAACGACAGGAGGTTTGAAAAGTCCAATTATTTTTGATCCAAAAGATCTTTGAGAAAAGTTTCCCAACTGTTTATCCAGCCAAGCTTTCAAGGTGGATATCATAAGAAGTCACATCCTACTCAAGTAATACATTGAGCACCCTAAGGCAATGCTTGCCACCTCCAACTAATGCACATTCTTATTCTCTCCCAGTAAGGTAATGAAGCATAAAAAGCAAGAAAAAAATATGGTTACAGAGAGAGCATACAAGTTTAAGAGTCGTCCATTGAGGGCTTTGCATTCTTGAATGATTTCATCCTCGTCAAGAAGTTCCTCTAATGTGAAACCATCTTTGTCCAAAATTGCTTCAACCTGCAAACGAAAAGAACCAAAAATACGTAATTCAGAAAGCACATAAGAATATGAATAGCTACCTGGCAAGGAAAAAAAATGAAGATTATGCATGTCCCACTAGATTAGAAACACAAGCTAATTGATCCTGTCACATAATTACCCCACTCGAAACACCAAAACTAGGACATATTAATGCATAGCTAATTTGGTGTCCTTTCGATGGTTATGGGTTTTCACTAAACAATCTGACGAATCTATTGGGAGGAGGATTTCCATCATTTAAAAATATTATCTACTCACATAAAACCTTCTCTTCCCTCTCTACCTTCACTGTAAAAATTAGTCTTAGAGAATGCAAAGTCAGAAACAATCAATACTTTCAACAAGATGGTATGATCAAGAATTAGGTACATGAAGACACTTAGTTACTTATAAGCAAAGAAAGCAAAAATCCCTACAAACCCTATGCGCTAAATCCACCAAGAAGAAACGCGTTTCAGGATAGGAACAACCAGCGAAAACTCATTCCACAGATTTGTATATGTACACATGGCCGTAAAAAATAAAAAGGGGGCCAGGGAGAAGAAAAACTCACGGCAGAAGCCGTAGACAATCCCGCCATTCGCCAGAACATCTTTCCAGCTCAAGAAAACGTCGAAATTGCTCCCGCCTCTACAGAGATTCCGATCTTCGAAACCCTAACAACACAAGGGAAATTTCGCCCAGAGAAATGAAAGAAGAAGACTCGATTTCGGAAACGAGTAGTCCGAACCCTAGAATCTGTAAATCGCTCAAATTCGTAAAAAAAAAACTCGATCTGGGATGGAAGAGATTAGGATGTGAGGGGTGAAGAGAACCTTCAATTGCGGGAGGGGTAGTGCTTACAGATAGAACAAGGAAGATAGTTCACTAAACCATCCAACTTCCCGGTTCAATTTTAAAACACCCGGTTCACTAAACCATCCATATTACCGGTTCAATCTGACCCTAAACAGATGATACGAGCCTCGCCTGATTCATAAAACCTTTGCGTTTTATTAACCAAAATTTCATAAAAACTAGTGGTTTGCCCGCGCTTCGCGCTGGATATAGTCTTTTGTTTATATGTATGTGGTGCGTAAGTGTATTTTGATTTTGTTTGGGACATTTTAGATGTGATACTAAATGTTTGGTTGATGTTTGGGACTTGTCTAAATAGTTATGTATTGTGGGTGGTTAGAATAAGTTGTTGCAACTCAGGAATGATTTATGTGTTGTTAGATAATGGGTATTGAAATGCATGGGATGCTTGCGGTGGTTCATTGTGTATTTATTTCATACCATTCTAACATTTTTGTTATTTAATTATTATTTTTTGGGTTCCATAATATAGTTGTGAGAAACAGTAATGTTTTTTAAACAAAGTTGAAGTAAAGAAGTAGACGTAAACCACATAATCTCTACATAAATATCTTTATATGAAAAATAGATTTCCACTTGTGCTTGTAATAATAACATTTGATGCAAATGTAGTCGAGATTTTTAATGTGTCAGCTAGTTGGAAGTTTGTTGTCGTGAAACTTGTTTGTTATTGTTGTTGTAACCTTAATAACTTGGCATAGGCATGCGGTTCAATTAGTTTGAGCTATTCGGCTCGGATTCGGTTAAAAAAAATCTTCTAAATTAACCCAATATAAATTTTAGTTCGATACTCTGTCAGTTTAGTTTTTAAATTCATTCCAAAGGCTTTATTATTTTGGTACAAATTTTGTTAAAGTTTTGGATAAATTTAATTAATTTCTTTAATTTAGTTTTGGATAGTTGACTTCCAAATTTGATTAATGGGGTTAGTTCAGTTTAGTTTTCTTTTCTTTGGTTTGGTTATTTATAAAAAAAAAAAAATTGAAGTAACTGAATTTTTAGAATACATCTTGGCATTCGAGTTTCCAGGTGGGGTTTGGATCGGTTCATGTCGGATCCGGATCCTTCGGGCATAGAAAAAAATTGGTACTTGTGATTTTTCTGGTTAGATTTAGATTGGTTCTTAACGGGTCCAGTAATTTAGATCTGAAATCAAAACCTGTTGAAAAACTAATTTCGGATACGAATGGGTACAGTTCTAGATTTCAGTTAACTAAAAATTTGGTTAATTTCGCTTCGTTCGGTTAGTTGAGTTCCAAATTTGATTAGTGGGGTTAGTTTGAGTTTAGTTTTCTTTTGTTTGGTTTGGTTCTTTTAAAAAAAATTAAAGTAACTGAATGTCTAAAGTAGGTCTTGGCATTTGATTTTTCGGTTGGGGTTTGGATCGGTTCATGTCGGATCTGGATCCTTCGGGCATAGAAAAAAATTGGTACTTGTGATTTTTTGGTTAAGTTTCAGATTGATTCTTAATGGGTCCAAGTAATTTAGGTCTGAAATCAAAAACCTATTGAAAAACCTAATTTTGGATACGAATGGGTACATTTCTAGATTTCAGTTACTTTTTGATTCAATTCTTCAATTTTTGGGTATTTCAAATAAAATTTAACCGAAAACACGATTTTTACCCGATATATCAACATAAACCAGTCAAAAAAAAAATAACAAACAATAAACTAAAGATTTATTAAAAAAGTTGTTAAATCTTTAGAAAAAAAAACAAAAAAATATAAACCCAGAACACCAAGTTTACAAACATAAACAACATTATATAAATTAAATCAATTATATTAGTTTTGAAAACCCCACACATGTTTTTTCTATAAAGAATATTTATAATCTAATACAATAAAGTATATTTTTTTCTCTCCATCTCCATGAAGATTATACAATTATACGAAACCTCATTGGAAATACAATTATACAATTATGCAAAAAGAAGACGCACAATTTATTCTCATGGATCTAAATTATTAAAACCTAATAAATTTTTGTAAAAAGAAACTCAAGCCCAAACCAAAAACAAAGTCCAATCTAAAATATCATTCAATAAATGAGAGTATGACAAGTGTCATTTTTTGCCTCCTAGGAGAGAAAAAACTCTACTTTATTTATTAAGATATCTCAACTAAATTTCATTATCATTTTTAATATCCAAACTTTTTTGCTATTTAATTTAAAATTTCAATTAATTATTTTATTCATTTTTATATTATTGGGTAATTCCAAACTTGTGAAAACTTAACATATTATTAGATATTTAATATATTAAGAGATAAACATAAAAAAGAAATCTAGAATAAAAAAAAATTCTATTAGATTAGGCTTGTGTTTTCCATACCCCACATGTTAAAAAGAATTGTCATTCACTATAAATATAGGTCTCATGAAGAGGTGTTCCATAAGAGATCTAAGTAACATTGTGAGCTTTAGTTTTGAGTAGTTTCTAAAGCAATAAGAAAAGTTGTTCTTATTATACTTTGTTCTAAGAAATCCTTCAAATATACAAATTTTAAATTATACCCATTTTAATACTTAAAATTTATTTATTTCAATTAAAATACTAATAATTTGGATAAAATTTATTAATTAAAATAAATAAAATTTGAATATTAAAATAGATATAATTTAAAAATTTATATATTAAAATGAAAATTAGAGTATTAAATTGGATAGCGTAAATGTTGTCATTTCCGCTATCCAAATTCAGATTCATAAGCTGATACTCTTATTTCGAACCTGCGAAAAGAATTCATATATAAGAAAAATAAATAATTCAAATGCTCTTACATATAAAAAAGAGGCTCGGCCTTCAAACCCATCCTCCTAATATAGATGCTAGAATTTACAGTGACCATATGTATGAATTTAGGGGTGTAACCATAGGTATACTATGAAGATATTCATTACATAATTTTCCAAGATTATCAGGAGGTGTCCAACGTCATTATCCATGAGAGCGAAATGTATTGAATTGACTCAGAATACAATCTTATAAATGTTCCAACTTCTATCCGCACCCAAAGATAAAAACAAAACTAATAAATTGAACGAACTAGCAAGATATGGTAACAAAACATATATATAAACTGTAAAAAGTGTATATATTAATCAAAAGTGTATATATAATCTGTAAAGAAGTGTATAAAGAGAAGAGGTTCAGAGAGGAAGAAAGAGCTGACTTTGAAGGGTAGGTCTTTGATTTTGTTGGTGGGTATAAAAAAAGATAAAAACTATGTAAAACATCTCTGTGAGTACCCTCTCACGATCAACATCCTTGGGACATTCTCCACCAGAAAATCCATATATTCGATGGGAGACTAACCAGAAGCACCGCAACATCCTTGAGTAACTAAGTATGGTCGAGTTCAGTTTCAACATAGTGTACAGAAACTTCTCCACTTGTTGCTCATTCACCAACCGAGGAGTCGAAACCTTGACTCTTTTATCTCTCCCAAGTAATCTGAGATTCGTCTCTGTGCAGCATGAGACCACCATCTCTCACAAGTCGATTTTCCCGGCACTAGATCTCAGGGACCAGGGTATCGCATTACGAGACCCATCATCCCACGGAACCCTTCGGGCTATAACGATTATAACTCAATGTATGTTGCTAGATTTTTGCAGGCTTCCTTTGCTTCTTCAGCACATTCATAGTAGTCACCATCTAATCTAATATGTCTACAAACATTGACATCCCACGTCATTTTTCTTCATACAGTTGCCAAGAAAAATGAAAAATCAAGAAAGTCTTCATAATAATAAGAAATGTCAGGCTTCAGATGAGATAAGCTATGCAAAGTGAAGTATTTGAAAATTCATACCTATGCAAAGTGAAGCTCCGACAAAGGAAAGGCTGCAATGATGGTATTTCCACCGTGGAGCATCAAGTAGATCATCGAGCAAGAAACAAGACAAGTTTACTCCCGAGTAGCATAAAAGATAAAACATAGTTCTTATTATTCTTAGCTAGTAAAGAATAGGCTAAACACTCTCTATGATCAGAGCTTCAAAACGACCCTCCAAGTCCCAGTATAACCATTGACTCTTCTTGTTCTTCATCTTCCCCGCCCTCTTTGATTCTTTTTTTCTAGTTTCTTTGAGTTTCCAGTAAAAGAAATAACAATGACAAGAAAAATAGTTGGTCGCCAAAGATTCATAGACAAAGACAATAGAATGAAAGCAAGTACATGTGAGCTCTTTACCCTACAATGCACACATTACAATACTGGAACCTCTTTTTTTTACTTAAAAATCTCAAAGACGGTAAGCTTCACATTTCAACCGTGGAAATTTTACCATTGTTCACCTCTCAGAACTAATGCTCGAAGCTTTCTTATGCTTCCACGACGTTCTTTCACATCCTTAAGCTTCTCTATCTTCACATTCTCGTTGTTAGACTTTGACACAGATCCTTCTTGAGCACTGCACATTTGATGTGACTTCAGCTTAATACCAAACCATGTTTTGCTACCGCTTCCAGAACCACCACCACTTTTGTCGTCTTACCAAGTTTCTCAATCTCCTGTCTCATATTGGAACATTCTTTCTCTAACTCACAAACCCTCATTCTCATACTATCCATTCCAACTTTCAAGACTTGATTCTCTCTTACTGCAGTTGCCCATCCTCCTCCTCCTTCGGTTGAACCTCCTGCAAATCCGCCGCTTCTTAACTGTCTTGATCCACCATCAAGGTTGTCTGAAACCAGGAAGCATCCAGCTACAGAGGTCCTGAGCTGAAGCTGCTCAAAGAAGAGGACTTGGACGATTATTCTTAAAGGTAGCCTCTCGTTCTGTGCCGCGTGTGTGCAAGCTTCTAAAGAGAGCTTCTGGCAGTCTAACAACCTGCAAAGATTTTCTCTTTCTGTTTCCGCTAACCACGGATGATGCTGCAAATCATCAAAAGATTAAAAGAAGATTTATGAGTTAAAGAAAGAACCAAATACTGTACTAGATTGATGGGTTCTTCTTACCTTTAAGTAAATGTCTATTGCACGATAGAGCCCATCATCTAAGAGTCTGGCGTATTCAGGAACAGAAGCAGCTAAGGCTTGGAACTTAGGAAGCTTGAGATTGACATCAGGTGCAACTTCAGCAAGATACCCATCGATCAGCTTTGCAACCGCTGTCATTGGTGTTATTGACTGTGGTGATCCTATTATATTCCCATCATCCACTGAAGAGCAAGGAGAGCCAACGTCTACGGGCCTAATCTGATCCGTACTAAGAAAATGGTCCAAGATCCTTTGCACAGAGTCAACGTCATATAGAGTCTCCATTGTATGAGAAAAGCTAGGCATTACAAGATCTTCCAAAGCCGCCTGGTCAAGCTGCATCCCTATCCTCTTCTCCAAATTTGCTATGGCAGCTTGGACTAGCTTTCAAAATCTTGGCGATTCTAAGCATGTCGGCGAAAAACTTGGTTGGAACTAAACCCTTTTGCATACGGAGAAGCTCCTCTGTCTCTTCAAGCAAGTGTTTCTGCTCTTCTTCGGACAGTACACTCCCCGAGCTCAACGGTGTGCTGAAACGACCACTAGATTCAGGTCCACCGCGTCGCCTTTTTAAGCCAGGCAAGTGTTTCTTGTGTAATAAGTTAAAGAACCGGCAATGATGTCTTCTCTTATGCCTCTGGAATCCATGACAGTGATAAGTCTTTTAAAAAGAGGAAAACTAAGCATTGAGGCATCCTCATACCACCAGTCTGAACTAGTGTGTCCAGTTCTTGCCCCTGTGCTTATCCCGTTCCATAAAACGCTGCCACCTGGACTCTGCATAGGCCCACCATGCTCCACAACTGGCCATCCAAACAAGTTTGGGTCTGTGGATGCTCTCATGGCTAGTGACTCGATACATTTCTTGGTTATGTTTAACTCATCAGCGTACTCGAGCACCTCATCGCAGCTTTGAAGCGCTTTTACTGAATCTTTCCAGCTTTTGAGAACCACTTGATTGAAAAAAGTTTCGGTTTGGGAAATTAAATTTCCTTCTCCATACTCTTCCGTCATTTCGAGATGCTCAGCGGCGCATCTGAGGTATACAACGTTAGAAGCAGTGAGCTCTAGCTTCACACCGTAGCAGAACTTGGCAACTAGTTCAAAAGTTTTGTCTCCGCCAGGAAGATCAGAAATCTGAATGAGACATTTATCTTCATCCCCTTCCTTGGATGCTTCTGCAATCCTTCTTTCCATCACTCCACTTCTAGAGAGCAAAGGAAACTGCACACAGCATAGAATCAAAAGGCTATAAGAAAACTACAAGTAAAATACAAGTTTTTTTCTCAAAGAAGAGGCCTAGTAGAGAATGGTTTCTACAATAAGCGTCAGAATTTTCATTGTTACAAACAGAGGGACTGCGCAAAGTACAGATACAGGATGAGTTTTGTACAGACCAAGACACCAAAAGAAAGAAAGTTCAGGAAACAAGGTAGCAAAGTTGCATTAGGTGAACAGAAGTTTCAAAAACAGTGTTCCACACAAGACCAATATGAGACAGTGTCCACAACAGCAAAGTTGCATTGGTGAAATACAAACCACGACACATCTTTGATACATGTCAGTAAGTATTACAGATAAAAGGGGACTTAACACTGTGTTGTCTTATTCAAGCTAATCAAATTTACCTTGTGGAGATGGAAAGACATCTCCCCAACTTCGACGACAATATCACTTGGGAGTCCAGTTGTGCAAAACCTGCAATTAGCAAAACAAAAGCCGAAGAAGACGAAGTCAGACAATGGAATAAGCTTTGACTCAGTAATGCTCAGACCAAAGGTCTCAAATTCAGTCAAAGGCTGAGCCATTAGAAGGAGCAAAGATAAACTATAAAATAAGAGAGAGAAAAGGTGAATATACCAAGCTTGGCCTTGTCTCTGGAAAGCATCAGATTTAGATCCCAGCTTCATGCAAGCCATACTTTCTCTCAAACAGAACTCAACAAAGAAACTGCAATACCTAAAGCCTCAACCAAACTCAAACAAACAAACAAAAAAACTGCTAAAATTTCTCAGAAAGAAAGAGACTTTGGATCCATCCCTTAACACCCAGATCGATAGTTACTCAAAACAGATCAATTTCACTTATAGACATTCCAACAAACACTTAAGCTGCATCTTTTGTCCACATTCAGTAAGCTCACAATAGTCTTCCACAAATTAAACCTAAACCTCCAAAAGAATCACACCGATGTGTAATGAAAGAGATCCCTTTGACCAAAACTCCCCACTAAAGAAACTCAGAATCTCAAATAATCTTATCTGCAACACCAAATTCAAAACAAATCCCCAGAAACCCAGCTAGACAAGAACAGCTAAGCAGAGGAGTTACCAACTCTTGTAGCTTTTTTATACGAGAATATTAGGGGACCATATAGCCAAACATTACATTTTCATTGTAAGAAAGAAAAGGAGAGATAATTGAGTTAGGAAAAATATAAAATAGGGTTAACTGATTAATACTGTATTGGGTGCTTTAATGGACATTTGAAAATCTCGAGATTTGGAGATTAATAAGATGAGTAAAAATAAATATTCATGTGGGGTCCTTTGTGTCTTCAGACACACTCATTGTGTTGATTCTCGAACTTAGCACACTTTTGTTTTGTAATTAAAATCTCTGACTAAAAGTGTGGGGTTTGATTAATTATGTCCTAATCTCTACTCAAAGAATCCAATCTTTCCCACTAATCTTTGGCGTGCGAGTAAGGTGATTATGTGTTGCTCAATCTCCCTAGAGACCAAATGAGAATCATACAGATATTTTTTTTGAGAAAGGGCTTATACATATTTATTTTACAACAAATATTTATTATAATAACCATTTACGACGTATGTATTAATATATTTTTAGTGATTATCACTTACCAGCTCAGCTGCAGAACCGGCTTTGGATGGAAGCCAATGAAGCTCGTGCTTCCGGTCGCAAACAAAATATGTATTTTTACGGCCACAAATAAATAGAAAATTATCAGTAGTAAAGTGGTTTGGTTGGTGTTAAGAAAATTACAAGTCACGGGTTCAATTAACACTGACCACATTTTTTATTGAGATAAAGACCAAAATAGACTTAAAAATATTTTTGTCCCAAAAATAGCACCCAAAGAAAAAAATGATCAAAATAGACTTTATTAAAGGATGTAAATATATATTTATACATTTGGGTTAACTAATCTAAACTTAGGGTTTAGAGTTATGGGGTGGGGGTTTTGGAGTTGAGTTTTAAAAATTAAAAAATTTAAAAAATATTAAAATTTTCAAAATAAAAAAGGTCTATTTTGATCATTTTTTCTTTCAAATGTTATTTTTGAAGACAAAAACTTCAAAAAAGGCTATTTGAGAAATTTGTTTTTTTTTTATTTCTGCTTTTAGCAATATAAATACTAGGACCGGCTCTGCTCAGCTGAATGTTTTTATCGAACTCTAAAGTACTTAATGAAAAATACACGTCTCTACGCTCTAAATAAATAACGACAACTTTTGTAACAGTTAAACGCAAACTCATATTAAGACTGAATTAAAGTCCATGGTCATTAATGTCATATAATCAATAAATCAAATCATTCTCTCTGTTTTAAAAAAAAATTATTTCAACACTTTTTCTTATGACATAAAAAATATCATTTTATAATTCCAACATAATTTATACTATTTATTTTTAACTTAATTTTAGTTTCAAAATGCATTCATCTTATAAATAAATTTATTTACTTCAATAGTATTGGTTAAATAGATGTAACTAAGAACATTTTTAAAAAATTCAATAAATTTTATATATATATATGTGAAAAGTGTCTAAGTGACACTAGTGACCAATCCTATTAATACTATTTACAAGACTAAACACTAAATAAATATAATCTAAGCCAATTTGAAAATCCAAACTCGAGTAGTAGAACCAACATAGTAGATAATTGAAGGAGAATTTTTATCCGCCATCTTACACCCAAAAAACTCATACGATGAAAACTTTACTTTAAGTAGGTCATATAAATGTCATTTCAATCTATCATATACTTTACTCATATTTGTATTTAAAGCTATAAATGTTTCTTACAAAAATTGTTTGTTCTTAAAATTTGAAACATTTTCTGAGGAATTAAGATGTTAGCTGAGATAAATCGTCCTGAAACAAACATTGATTGCGTTTCCAAACTCAATCTTGGAAGTAACCCTTGGTCTTTGACAGAATACCTTTGAAATAGTCTTATACTCCATATTACATAAGATAATTGGTCATTGTCCCATCGTACGGTTTGGCAAATAAGACAAATATTTGTCAAATTCAACATGTCGTAAAAAGAAACCCTCCCGTGAAATCACTCACCATCTGAACTACATCCTCTTTGACAATCGACCATAATTGTTGATTACTGCGTTTTATCACAGGCCAATTAACCTAATGTGCACGTTACCCACAATCGAATGGTATATCGATGCAGCACTTTAGGATCGAATCCACAAGGAACTAGTGATCTATAACACTTAGAATACACAAACTTTCTTAATCTAAGCAAATAAGAATATGGATGACTAGTAACAAACTAAAATCCTAGAAATATAAATAAGGTGATCTCAAATCCAATCAAGAAATAAGCGCCAAAACTAATCTCTCAATCAAATATTAAGGATGTATCCATGGGTAAAGATAATTGATATAAGGTGATCAAGGCTCAATCTAGGATGTTCAAACAAAACAATCAACAAGTCTATAGGTCTAGAACTCATAAAATAGACTAATCCATTGTCGTGACAATAATCCCTATGCTAATCATGCATTAAACATCAACTGTCGTTGGCCTAACACAATCAAACATGCATAAATCACAAATCTACTAACCATTTTATATCTCTAACATCAATGTTCATTGGCTAGACATGTAAAATACAATATTAGGTTGGTTCAAGCAATTCATCGAACACCTTCCGGGCATGAAAGTACTTAAGCTCTAAATCAACTTGATCAAAGCTAATCTAGCATTAAGAACACCTAATAAGCATATAACAATGTTAATAAAGTAAGAGACATTCTAAATATCTACTTAAACACCCTAATCTACTTAACCCATGAATCACAAGTTCATTACTCAATACTTTCCATGAGAAACCTTAAACCCATATGAGATTCAAGGCAAATCATGTCAATGAGCAAGAAAAACACAATAAAAGATGAAGTACTTCCTTCCAATGATCAAAAGGTTCAAGCTTTTACAAGTCTAGACAAAGTTTTGAGAGAAAATTGAGATCCCCTTAGGGTTTTAGGGTCTAAAATTATATATAGGAGTCCTAAAAACGAGTCGGATCAACCCAATAAACTTGGGTTGACCCATAACAAATTGGGTCTTTTTGTCTGTAGCGACCAGCTGAAGTCGCTATGGCTTTGGTCGCTATGGCATCCGCATTTCTCTTGTGGGTTTTGTAGCGACCACTCCTGGTCGCTACACCCTTCTTTTACTCCAAACTTCACTTCCTTAGTGTTACAGCCCAGAATGGGGGTCGTCCTGATGGTGGATGGATGGGCAAATCGGATCGACCAAGAGATGATCGATTTATCGATATTGCTGGAATCTACCTTGCAAACCTGAAACAAATGCAAATGAAATGATGTGAGGTTTCTGATATGAATAAAACAAGAATAATAAACAAGTAAAAAGGATAGATATGACGGAATCAAGCTGCTGGATGTGTATCACTCTCAACTTGATCAAAGGATGGACTTGAAGTGGATTTGCGGATGATGGTTTGATTGAATCTCTCAATCTTATGGAATGATGGAACGATGTGATTGACTCTCTCAACCTGTGTACTGAGCTTGTTTGATTTGCACAAACAAACTAGACTCACGAAATCAATAAGACAACAAAGAATCTCTCCTTGAATCCTAAAGATCGATATTTTACACAAAGAACACTTTTGCATAAACTGAATAAACTTTCATTAACTAGATGATTGAGGGTGGTTTTACATTGCACGTCTAGGAGCTTATATAGTGCTCAGAGACAAGATTACAAACGTTCTAAAAAAGAAAGAAAGGAAAGAAATCAAAAAGAAAGCAAGAAAATCGAAATATGGCCGTTGGAGCCTTTAGTGGGATTCTTTGGCTCCAAGTGAGGAAATTGCTTCTTCTTGAATCTGGACGGTTTAAGGGGATAAGAGAGATTTCTTGGGACCTTCTGGATGGCTTGGAAGGTCTTCAACTCGTGCCCAAACAATAGGGAAAGGAGCTGTTGGGATTTGAATGCAATGAGCTCCAAATATGGTAAGTTGCACTTAATGGGGATCCTCCTGATCCTGTGGGCTCTGGTGCATGGTATGATGATGGCATCGACTCCTGATTGGTTGTAATGGTATTCTGGAGGTCTTGGGTTGATCAGATTGCCTTCTGGTTGGAATTGGTTGGCTGGCAAATGATTAAACCGAAAGATTGTCCAATCTTTCCATAAACTGCTCGGTTTGGCCGGTTCTGGATAAATGAGCATAACTTCTATTTCCCTTGACCAAATCTCGTGATATTGGGCTTCCTGGAAAGCTAAGAAACTCCTCTTGACTTCTAAATTTGGTTTTGGCTCGGGCCGGATCTTTATGGGGCTTAAACCTTCTTCCAAAGTCGGGTCCAAAATCGGGTACTCGCAAATGAATGGGCTGGGAAACTCCATTTTGTAAAATCCATAACTTCTTGGTCCGTGGGTATTTTCTTGAAATTCAAAGCCTCATTCTTCCTTGATGAGTAAGCCTTCTTTTAAAATTTGTTTCACGCCAAAAGGACTTCGGGTTGATGAGATATTCTCCTTGGACTGAACTCATGTCGCTGGAACCTCTACACGGGTTGGTATGGACAGTTGGGTGAGGTTCTGGACGAGCTGTTGGTTTGTTGGCCGCAACATTCCCTCCCCCTTGTGAAGGTTTTGACCTCAAAACTGGATAACCTGCACCAAGATAGAGCAAGTCAGGTTTCATTCTCCTTTGAGAGTCTAGAACCTTACCTTGGTATAATTTCGGTTTGGTGATGCATGGTGCATCAGGTGGCTCTTCTTTGAAAAGGTGTGAAAGGATCACGCCTATGCTTTGGTTATGGCCATTGCATCTTTTCTGGAGTGGATGGTTCTTCAAAGTTTTGGTGGCCACGTTTCTGATCCTCCTTGGAGTTGGTTGTCCTAGCATCATAAGATCATCCGGTGGGATGTCTTTGAAACTTTCTTCTTTACAACCTGAAATAATCTCAGCATTCTGGACAAAAAGCAAGTGCATTATATCTGTGTTTGACACTGATAAACATAATATGAAATTTCCAGACTTACTTTGATAGCTTCCACAAGTTGAAGAATTATTTTCTTCTTTGGACAACTGTTTTTGAGATTTGGCATCTCTGTCCTTGGTATGTCCTTCTCTTGTCTGATTCCTGGATCAAAACTTTTTGGCAAAGACAAGTGCATGATGTCTGCCTTATAAAGTGTTAAGGACGAATTCAAACTAGAGACACTTACCTTGCTTAGGCTGGCCTTGAACTGCCTTGGTTCAGCAATTCTTTGTACTTGTCTAGTACCACTTAACACCATGGTTGGCACCTCTTTCATTGGAGCAGTGTACTCCCTGGTTCCTGAACCTATTTCACATACTCTTGGACAAGACAAGTGCATTAATCTTGTCATGGAGTTAATAATAAAATTCTGGTCTAATGTGAAACATACCTTAGGTCTTAACATTTGAACAAGACATTGTTCAAATTTCGATTTCCACTTGTGTGGTGGTTCATGACTGATCTTATGGTCTGGTTCCTCCCTTTGAACCTCAGTAAGCATATAGCTTTCATTCATGCTCCCTATATCAAGAACACACACGTCAGTACTAGTATCTAAAGGTGGTGTTAGACACTTACCTTGGTGGGATACTTTTAGGACTGGTTTTGCTTCTTTAAGCAACATGGACTGCATGGTGTCTTGAACCAACTTCTGGTCCATCACAAGGATTACGTCTGGTGGTTCCTGTCCTTTGCATTCATGCTCCTTAGTTCCTGTTACAACAGCCTTTGACAAAGACAAGTGCATGAAACTAGAATTTGGAACAAACAAATTAGATTGAACAAAATTATCACTCTTTCTCGATAATTCAGTTTCTGCTAGTGATGTTTCTGTCAATATTTTCTTAGATGGACAAGTAACAGCAAAGTGTCCCTTCTTATGACATCTATAACATGTCTGATCTTTTAAACTTTTAGGACTAGAACACTTACCTTGTTCAGTGTTTCTCATGCTTGTTGGTATGGACAGATTTGTGCATTGAACCTTCTTGTGGTCCCTTGAATGGTTTACTACTTTTGGCTCTTCTTCTCTGGCCATATGTTCATCACGACCTGTAGTAACATCCTTGGACACAGACAAGTGCATCATACCAGTGGGAGATGAATCATAAACCAATTTATCAAGTATAGGACTTACCATAGCCTTTGCTTGAATTATCGGTTTGGCTGGTTGTTCTTTGGGTCTGGCCAAAGTGTCTTGGCTGATCAATTTCTTCTTTTCCATGGTCTTTGGGACCTCATCATGTGGATATTGATCATAGAAACCAGTGTGCTTCTGGCTTGGCCAAATCTGGTCTTGTTGGATCAAGCTTCTATGGCCTTGTTGTTGCACAACTTTCTTTGCCTCTTTAGACCCATGGTTTGAATACCTCCTTGGGTACCTTTCTCTAATCTCTGGTGTTGGAAGTGAGGATACATACTTCCTGATCATGCATACTTAAGATCTTCCCACGTTCTGATAGTCTTCCCATGACTCTTCCACTGTGGGCTATCTACACCTTTCCACCATTTGTATGCTCTTCCGGTTAGTTGTGAGATGGCATGAGCTAGCCTGTCAGTCTTTGGCACACCATGGTATGAAAACCAATCATCCATGGTTCTTTCCCATGATAGATAATCATCTGGCCAGTTGCTTCCTGAAAAAGAATAAACCTTAACATCATTAGCACATTCATAATCATGATAAGAATGAGTTAAGTATTCATGAGTGTAAGAAGTGTGGTGTGGGGTGATCCATGAAGGATCCGGTGGTTGGGCTCAACATAATGCAGCCTCTGGTGCATTCACAAAAATCTCTTTCTCCTGGTTGTGGTCGTTGGCCTTGTGCTTTCTCCTAGACAGATTGCCTACTTTTTCTAACCGAGCATTTGATCTTCTAATTCTCGCATAGCAACCAATAGTTGTTTTTTGAGAAGCCATTAAGGCTTGACCGTGTGCTGCTTTCTTCCATTTTCCTGAAAACATCTCAAAGATCAAGTGAAGTATGGGAAGTTCTGGTCGTGCAAGAATTGAGAACAATGCAACTTAGACTAAACAGAAAATATGCAATGCTTGGACCGATATGATATAAACTATGCTAAATGATTTTTCTTTCTCTTTTCTGATGCAGGGGATGATATGCACGAAATATATCAACTAATATGGCTATAGAATTAACTAGGATGCTATTTAAACTTGATATGCAATGCAAATAAAATGGAAACAACTTAAAATGCAGCATTTTTTTTGGCAGTTTTTGATTATGGAAAGAAATTAAAAGGGAACTAACACAAACTTTCGAAACTAAATGCAATGCAAAATGAATCAAACTCAACTTTTCTTTTTCTTTTTCGTGGCTATAAAGGTCATAGAACAGCAAGAACAAAAAAATTCAGAAACAAAACTTGAAACAAAAAACAGTTTTTTATGGATTTTCGGTTTATGAATGGAAAAACAAATGCAAGCAAGTATTAGATGCAAGGATAGATATCACCTGAGTCAGGAAGTTTAGCTCTGATACCAAAATGTTACAGCCCAGAATGGGGGTCGTCCTGATGGTGGATGGATGGGCAAATCGGATCGACCAAGAGATGATCGATTTATCGATATTGCTGGAATCTACCTTGCAAACCTGAAACAAATGCAAATGAAATGAGATGAGGTTTCTGATATGAATAAAACAAGAATAATAAACAAAGAAAAGGGATAGATATGGCGGAATCAAGCTGCTGGATGTGTATCACTCTCAGCTTGATCAAAGGATGGACTTGAAGTGGATTTGCGGATGATGGTTTGATTGAATCTCTCAATCTGGTGGGATGATGGCACGATGTGATTGACTCTCTCAACCTGTGTACTGAGCTTGTTTGATTTGCACAAACAAACTAGACTCACGAAATCAATAAGACAACAAAGAATCTCTCCTTGAATCCTAAAGATCGATATTTTACACAAAGAACACTTTTGCATAAACTGAATAAACTTTCATTAACTAGATGATTGAGGGTGCTGGTTTACAATGGCACGTCTAGGAGCTTATATAGTGCTCAGAGACAAGAATACAAACGTTCTAAAAAGAAAGAAATGGAAAGAAATCAAAAAGAAAGCAAGAAAATCGAAATATGGCCGTTGGAGCCTTTAGTGGATTCTTTGGTCCAAGTGAGGAAATTGCTTCTTCTTGAATCTGGACGGTTTAAGGGGATAAGAGTAGCTTTCTTGGGACCTTCTGGATGGCTTGGAAGGTCTTCAACTCGTGCCCAAACAATAGGGAAAGGAGCTGTTGGATTTGAATGCAATGAGCTCCAAATATGGTAAGTTGCACTTAATGGGATCCTCCTGATCCTATAGTCTCTGGTGCATGGTAAGATGATGGTAGAACTCTTCTGGATCATTGATAATTTCTCCTGGATGGTTTGGCAAGATTAGATTGTCTTCTGGTCGGAATTGGTTGGCTGGCAAATGATCAAACCGAAAGATTGTCCAATCTTTCCATAAACTGCTCGGTTTGGCCGGTCTGGATAAATGAGCATAACATCTATTTCCCTTGACCAAATCTCGTGATATTGGGCTTCCTGGAAAGCTAAGAAACTCCTCTTGACTTCTAAATTTGGTTTTGGCTCGGGCCGGATCTTTATGGGGCTAAACCTTCTTCCAAACTCGGTCCAAAATCAGGTACTCGCAAATGAATGGCTGGGGAAACTCCATTTTGTAAAATCCATAACTTCTGGTCCGTGAGTCTTTCTTGAAATTCAAAGCCTCATTTCTTCCTTGATGAGTAAGCCTTCTTTTAAAATTTGTTTCACGCCAAAAGGGCTTCGGGTTGATGAGATAGTCTCCTTGGATTGAACTCATGTCGCTGGAACCTCTACACGGAGTTGGTCATGGACAGATTGGCGTGAGCGTCTGGACAGACGCTGTTGCTTTTGTCGGCCGCAACACACTTAGCCTCAATTATGCCTCCAAACTCACCACATAAGCATCTCCAACACCTGATATAGACAAATGTAATGGAATTGCAACTAACATAGTTGCTAAATGATATCAGATATGCTCAAAAGTGCACTCAAAAGACGATGACCGAAACAAACCATGCAAATATGCTCAGATATACAACTACAAACTTGTAACTTTTACTTGTCTCAAGCCTCAAGTGAACTTTTACAAAAACAAGCAAGAGAGACGGTGTTTGAAGATGGTCGCAGCTCGACCAACAGATACACTTCTAGCATTCCAACATCAGCATCCTAGCCGTAAACATAGCAAGATATCCACACATAGAGCATGCTCTCTTAGTCCATACTCTATAACTTTTCAAGGCGCCTAATAAAGACTCTCATCAGCCTCTGTACACTAGCCATCAGCAATGCACCTCCATATGCAACGCAACAGTCTACTATACCAACTCATCACATTGCCATCTGGCAGATTACGAAAACGTGAATCCCTGCCTAATGAAAACCTGATCTCGATCACTTGGCTTGGCTAAGCTGAAACGCGTTTACAGTATGATAGAAGA